>JAJIZL010124950.1:361607-372064 GCA_023969395.1 Amblyomma maculatum | reverse complement strand
ACACGATTTGCTACATTTTTATGTAGCAAATCGTGTTACACCATGGCGCATCGTCCCAAGTTGTCACCGATAGAGGCACGGGGTGATCTGAGATGACGTGCCACGCTTCACCGCCTTGGTTTCCGCATACCGTGTGAGATTGTCGGTCGCGACTATAATCCATTTGTTACCGACCGATGTCAGCGGAAATGGGCCCAGAAGGTCGATGCCGATTTGGTCAAACGGCGTCCGGGGAGGCGCAATAGGTCGGAGCAAACCAGCTGGCTTGAGAGGCGGCGCCTTTCGACGTTAGCACTTACGACACCCTCTCACGTAGCGGTGAACCGCGTCAGCAAGCTTAGGTAAATAGTAAAATTGAAGAACACGGGCGATCGTGCGTGCACAGCCCAAGTGACTAGAGGCGGGCTCATCATGGCAAGCAAAAAGGATATCGGCACGGACGTCGGTCGGCACTACGAGCGCTCGGTCAACAGTGTTGGAGTTTTGCTTGAATAGAACGCAATTCCGGAGACAGAAAGCAGGCAGGTTCTGAGCAAATTGGGGCGGGATATCAGCAGCTCGCTCCTGCAGGTGATCCATAAAAGATCGAAGGTCCGGGTCAGCTCGCTGTCGGGTCATTACGTCTGAAGCACTCACCAGTCCAAGAAAACAGCTCTCGTGGTCCGTGCTCTTATCGACTAAACCGACGGGTGCGCGCGACTGCGCATCAGCATCTCGTGCTTCTGGCCAGATTTATGCACAATGATGTACTCAAGTTCTTCAAGACGAAGGCACCATCGTGCTAGGCGCCCCGATGGCTCGCGGAGGTTAGCCAGCCGGCACAAAGAATGATGGTAGGTAACCACTTTAAAGTGGCGGCCATAGAGGTAAGGACTAAATTTCATGGCTGCCCACACAACCGAAAGACATTCCTTTTTCGTAGTGGAATAGTTGGTCTCGGCGATGGAAAACTTCCGGCTGGCATACGCGGTGACCTTTTCGACGCCAGGTTGGTTTTGAAGAAATACAGCGCCGAGGCCGATATTGCTGGCGTCGGTGTGCACTCTTGATGTCGGCGTCTTCGTCCAAGTGCGCAAGAACAGGGCTTGTTTGCAGTCGTCTGCGACAGTCCACAAAATCCTCTTGTTGCTCGGCTCCCCACACGAACTGTGTATCATACCGCGTGAGGTGAGTCAGGGGGGCGGCAACCTTGGAAAAATCGGCGATGAAGGGGCGGTATACGCGCAGAGACCCAGGAAGCGTTTCAAACCTCTCTTGTTTGCAGGAACGGGAAATTTGACGACAGCAGAAGTCTTGTCGGGGTCTGGCCTCATGCCAGCATATGATGAAGTGCCTTTGTTCACAAAAATTAGCCTACATTTGTTTGCGAGTCAGAGAGAGGCTAAATTACGTAACGTCGCTCCTCATGCAAAGCGCAGGACACGGGTTGAAAGGCTATGTACTTGAGTCTACTCAGATGTCTTACATTTGATTGCGATGAGTAGTAAAGGGTTGTTTTGTGGCATGCATATATTTCAGTTGCGTAATATTTGGGTTGGTTGAAATCTTACAGTCCTGGCATGATGCCTGGAATGGGCTGCTGTTTGCTAACAAAACACTCCTCCAAATGCAATACGCGTTCATGTAATTGTGCATTTGCACACAGTGCTGCTATTCACTGTTTTGGAGACTCCCGCATGTCCGCTGCTATGCTGGATTTCCTTCGCTTTATGCCCGGGAAGTGTAGCCTGTGCGCGATTTTCATGGTTATAAAATATTTGATTATTTATAATTTCTGGTAATTCTTTAAAAATGGTTTTTATGAACCTTTTTGTAACGTTACATATTACATACATTAGATCACATATTACATTAATAATATTATTATTACAATACATTACATCACATTAAATTACATACTGGCTGCGACAGTGCAAGGCCATATTACTCGCAGCTGGTGCCAAGCCTTTCAGATGTACTATTGTAATTTATCGTGTAGATAGCTACACACGCAAAAAAAAAACGTGTGCGACAGTACAAGCCATTTTATGATTTGCCTTATGCTGCTAGAACATTCTAATTTGTGCTATTATTGTAGCTGTGCATTCAAGCTTATGTTAATGCCTTTTGTAGGATTTACTCTATCATGTTGCTCTTTAATGGCGTCCGAAAGCTGGCATTAAACTAGTGCTGCTTCTCCGACACTCCAATCTCATTTGTGGTCTTCGTGCTGTGCAAGCACTACCACGAGTTTGTCATTCATCAGGTCAGTACATGCAATTTATCCTCCCGACAGCCTGAAGAACGAGGGTGGCTGTAAGTAGCGGAGTAATTACCCAGCATGGTTTTACATGACGCCCACTAGAAGACAAGGCTAGCGATGACGGAGGCAGTACGATGGTGGGTAATAGCCAGTTGGCTTAACCTGGCTGTCAAATTTCCAGTCGAGCTAAATTGTCTGAACAATTACGGAGTCAAATTTTTGTCAACATGGCCGAGCACCGTTCCGCCTTCGTCGTCGTTGACCTCGTCTTTCGTAGCCTAAAAGAAAAACGATTCGAAATCTGCGCCAAGCACAGTTCACATGACGTCACACGTTTTGTTTGTTATTTGCACTAGTGCTTAGAACAGTCCTCAGGGAGGCTTGGCGATGCCAAGAAACTCTTGCCTCGCTCAATCGTCATCATGAGGCGCTATGTAAGTTTCGCTACGATGGAATCTACCTTGTTCAGTACAGCACCGAACGGCGAGCCCAACGCCTGGCTGGCCCGGAGCTGACTCCGCGATTTGGAATCCCCAAAGCAGTTTATTTATT
The DNA here is from genome assembly GCA_023969395.1 of Amblyomma maculatum. Taxonomy (NCBI): domain Eukaryota; kingdom Metazoa; phylum Arthropoda; class Arachnida; order Ixodida; family Ixodidae; genus Amblyomma; species Amblyomma maculatum. Next base: position 369,270 of record JAJIZL010124950.1, on the reverse strand, counting down.
GCTTCGTGGTCCTAGGAATCTACCACAGAACTTTGTGCTCAATAATGTTTACGCCATGTAGGTTCCTTCGTGTCCGCTACCTCTTCCTCATCCTTTGGCGGCGAGTGTAACCAGGCGCCACTATCCCCTAGCCTACGCAACAAGGACTGTCACTGCGCGCTCCGAGCTTGTTTTGTACTCCAACCGTCTTGCACTATCTAACCCTTCGAGTGCTCCTTGACGCCGTACACCTTGCTGCTTGAGGAATGGTTACTATTACCCATAGGATACCTGCAATAAGTGACCGGTGACACTCTACACCGCTAGTAAAAGACTCTCAGTTTACAGTTTTATTTTTGTAGATCCGTTACGCTGGTCAAGCTTGCCATGCGTGGTTCCTGGTTTCGCGGAACCGTACCGTGCATATGCAGTGTTGACTAAAGGCAGATCAGTGCTGCAATTTAATAAGCAAATTCGAATTAAATAATTACTTTTGCCGAGAAATCACTCTCAATAAAGTAATGAATGACATTACTAAATTAGCAGATTAGGAAAGTAATTGAATACAATAAAATTACCGAAAAAGTTATTTAATTACACTAATGTGTTTACAGTACACAAATTACTCCCTGTGGTTACGGTCAAATGTTATGCGTTTTGGCGGGCTTAGGTTGTTTCGCACGTGGGACAGTCTGCACCTTCCGTGGTTGTCCGAAGGCCCCGCGTATAATTTGGATAGTCATGCGATGCTACAGCACCTTACGCATTCGATATTTTTGATGGTTTGATGATGTCATTGGCCTATTCTTACTGCACAAGGTCCCCTGAGAAGGTATGACATCTTTAAATATACACATTTATTAAAAAGAAAATTGTTGCATTTTCATTTTCTTTTATTGCTTTCCAATGCGTTATTAGTAGAAGCTAGAACCTCAATAAATCAATGTCGTATGCCCTGTGGTGCGAAGACAAGCCACCTTGCAAGTGGAAAAATAGAGAGGTTAGCGAAAAGAATATTAGTCTAACTGAGCAACGGCCTATCATATATATATATAATAAACCGTGACTCCCTTGGCTCAAATATAGTGATCTGTCTTGCATATGCGAGGCAGATCACTAATCTAACCTTTCTCATGTGGTTTAATTGTCTAACAGAAAAATCACCAACAAATAAAATGTGAAGACTGGTAACATGCTTTTTTCTGTTAAGACCGTCCTGTAGGTTGAGACTGAAGGCACATACGGCCCGAAGTTTGAAGCAGACCGCAGTATCAGGTCCCTAAAGCCAGCAGCTGAGCCCGAATAAGCCGCCCTGCTCACCAGGATGATATGCTTGAACAACAATTAGGAATGAGCTGTCCTCAGTGTAAGCCGTGGCAACATGGAAATACCTCGACCTCGAAAGCCAACCTCATTGAAAGACGACCTCACTCAATCTCAAACTTATGCATGAGGTTGAGGTTCATTTTTCTGACCTCACTACAGATACTTCGTACGAGGCATAAAGTTTCTTGAGGAAGGCAAGTTTAGAAAACTAGAGACATCAGGTCCGTGCATTGAAGGCGAGTGTTATTTCTGGGACCAAGAAAATGCCGAAAATGCAGTTGCGCTGTTGTAAGGCCGCGATAAACGGTAGCATTATTTTTATTGGCGCTTACACGCGTAGCCCCGCGCCGCGTCAAAAGGGCTGTCGGACCCCGCTCCTCGGAGCCAGGATTGAGGCGTTTTCCTCGTTTGTTTTTTCGCGCCTCTCCTCCGGTGTCGGCCGCTTCCCGAGCACGATTGGAAGGAGGAAACGTTTCGTTTTTGTCACCTCCTAGACGTTGGAAGATTTTCGGGACACGACAATAGCTGCGCTCCATTCTGCCTGGGAGGGCCTGTGCTGTAGAAACACGCTTTCTTGGCGGTCCCTCACATGGCGCCGCTAACGAAGGAGCGGGGCTTTTAATGGAGCTATTCGACACACGGCGTCTCGAATAAACCCCAGCTGAGCTCTGTTCAGCCCGAAAATTGGGTGCATGGGACGGTGCTGCTTTCTCCTACACGAAAGCGCGATTTGACCTTTCCTATCCGCGGTGCCTCTCCCGGTTCGAGTAGCAGTGACGACAACGAGCCCCTCCCGCTGATGGCCTTTCATAGTCAGGCAACAAGACTAACCTGAACGTGCAATCAAGATTAACCAAGCTACGCCTTAGCTTTCGCTACGTATATCCTGGCATCGCTGAGCTAAGCCGCAGCCAATTTATACTGGTTCCTCTCGAATTGTTCTCATGGCATCTGGAAACACATACGGATCAGATTTTATGAGGTTTTGGTTCGCCTTTTGGATACAGTGTGTGTGTGGTGGTGCTGTTCCTCTCCCGGTTCGGGCGGTAGCGGCGACGACGAGCCCTTCTCGCTAATGCCCACTGACTGTATTGCTACCCTGACTCCCTGTGGCTAACGAGATAGCGTCCTCGTCTCAAACCCCCCGTGGCGCTTCTTCGGGAGACGCCGCAGCGGCATGGTTGTTTCCCCATGTGGACCGTGAGATAGAGAAAGGAGGATGAGCGCCGATGGGGAGAGGTTGAACCCTCGAGTGGAGAGAGCGTACGGCATGTATGCCGTACTTTTATTTTAAAAAATTAAGGACCTGGGTCCTAGATTATGGCCAACCCACCGGAGTTGGATCTTATTGATCAACGGGTTTGATTGCCGGCGTAATTTTGAGGCGCATTATGTGAAGCGATAGCCCTCATGTCTTTGTCGTTGCCATCACAAAGTAGCCATCAGACCCGGTTGAGTAGTTCAGTCCAGTCAAGCAGAACTGGCGACTCCGTGCTCTGCACGTAAGCTTTCCTCTGTGTGAGAAAGCAGTTCTCGGTGTCAGATATGTTTTGTGCATGAGATGTACCCTTTTGCTAGGGTGGTGGCAGCTCTGTGTGAGGCCGCCAGTGTAAATTCGGTTGTTTTTGTGCATACTCTGTAAATATATCTTCTCCCTCCGTTCAACACCAAGATTGCCTGACTTGTCATATTCCTTCGTCTGCCGAATCATGCTTCTGAACAATCGGAAGGCGACACCTATTCATCACTGCTGTCATGGTATAGCATTCGCTGCGCTCAATACTTTTCCGTGGCCGGTCCGTAGCCATTTTGTCAGAAATTAGATTTTTGGTAATACGTATATAACAAAACATTGAGGTACTCGAATCTGCATCCTTGCTTACAACTTGTTTTCATCAAACAAAACGTGCTGCCAAAGAATGGCTACAAATGAATTACAGGAGGCTGCAATTGATTTCAAGTAATTAACTGCTTGAAAGGCGTTGCGAAGAATTATGAAAATGACACACAAAGGCTACACCTACACTTAGCGGAGACGCTATAAAACTCTGCGGAGAGCACGCAGATGACCGGCTTCTGTTGTTTATACAGGACAGCGAATAAATGTATCGGAGAGCGGCCGGAAAAAAATTGGTTTGGATTAATTTGGTGTGGTTTATTGGGTTCAACGTTGCAGAAACTCAGAGTATATATAAGGGATGCTGTAGCGTAGGGTTCCAAAAATTTACACTATCTTGTGTTGGGGTACACAGTCTCCGCCTTTAAAATGATGACGCGACAGCGTTAAAGCATCCACCTGCGGCTTCCTCTGTGCGTCATCGTTCGCTTACTACACAGGGTTGTTCAATTCTAGTTATAACACGATCAGTGCTCTAAAACCGCCATTGCGTCGAAACAAACCACGCAGTAGAGTGGTGGGCCGTACGAAGCATCACCTCCGGATCCATCTGTGCTTCTTATCGCTTTGCTCCCTTGTGCGCCTGCGTCGGACGCAATGTTTCTTCGAAATCAGTGACCGCGTTATACTGGAAGTGGTGACCCTGTTACTCGCTTCACCATTTATCGCTAAATTAGTGTACACTCCATTAATTATCTCCCGCATTCACATTAGTATGCAGTCCTAATCTACCACACTATGTGCAAGGCCACCCGACATAGAAAAAATGCCCCGTTATAAAACCAAGCCGCACGAGGTGCCCAACTTCAAATCTAAAAGTCATGGAGGGTTAGAATTTGAATCACACTCCCATATCAGAGGTCTAGCCCGGGTTTGCAACACATGTGCACTCGTCATTGTGACGTGGTGTCGTGACGTCCCGTAACTTGCCGACCAATCAGTGCATGATCATGGCACATGGATGCATCCACATAAAAAACAAAGCATGTTCATGGCTTAACAGTCATCAAGCGGAGTCCGTCAACCTGGACACCAACAATTTATACGACGATACGACGGTACGTTTAGGGCTATCGCAATAAACGGGAACCTGACACAATTATTCTTCAAACATAAGCACTCTTTCGCATGCTGCAGACACCGAAAGGACATATGTATACTGTGTTACCAGTGCATTATATTCACTGACTGTCCAATAAAATCTGACATCTACTGCGAGAAAGACACAGGCGTTAGTTCAGATGCAGGTGCCAAGGGATAAACGACGCAGATATACACAAACTAACAGTGGTGAGAATGACCATACTCCCATTGTGACCAAATTTTGTCCATTAAAATCTATTAAAGAAGTCTCAGAAGAAGGCTGCAGAATACTTACTGTCAGTCGGGTCAGGGTCTTTCGCGCACTCCACAGATGGTCTGTCAGGCATCCCTCAGGCGCCAGTGCAGCGAATTGCATAATTGTGAATAAGTAACAAAATACATGCTATAACTACAAGTCGTACATCATTGGATAGCTTATGCCATGTCCAACAGCACTGGACTAGCCGCACGTTTTAATTATTTACCGCTAATTGCATCATTCTGAATAAATATTAAAATACATGCTATATTAGCTACAAGTCGTATATCGTTGGATAGCTTATGCCATGTCCAACAGCACTGGACTAGCCGCACGTTTTAATTATTTACCGCTAATTGCATAATTCTGAATAAATATTAAATACATGCTATAGCTACAAGCCGTATATCGTTGAATAGCTTTATGCCAAGTCCAACAGCACTGAACTAGCTGCACATTCTAATTATTTACCGCTAGTCGTGCTAAATAATTCCTGCTAATTGCAATAATGTTTGTATATTACAACTGTACTCAATATAGGCTACACAACGATATATGACTTGAAAGGATAGAATTCGATTCAGGTTTAATCACAATTCACTAATTAGCGGTAATTAAGATGTGCAGTTAGTCTAGAGCACTTGTACTCGGCATAAGCTATCCTACGATATGACTTGTAGCCAATGCATGTATTTTAACATTTATGGACAATTATCTAATTAGCATAATTAGGAATTAAGTCAAGCCAGCGCACTTATAATTGACATATGCTATCTAACGACATATGACTCGATGATGTGTAAAATCTAAAGATCATTAGCAGTTAATTAATTCACCGTGTTTAATTAGGACTTGCTCAGCTGGTAGCCCACAGCATTGCATTAGAACTTAAAAATCTTTTAAGCACTGGAAACACACTGATGACGCCCGCGAACAGCGCTTCCAAGCGTTTGGCAAGCCAATTCTTGCCCACCATAAGATGGCCGCCGCAGGCTTCACCCCAGCATTGCCCGGTATAGGGGACTTCCACTCCAGTAGTTTTTTTATATCCTGCTTGGTCGTTACCCAGATGGAGATGTCGCCTGCATACAGGGCATAATACAGGGACGGAATGGCAGCAAGGAGCGCTGGAAGTCTCGCCATTACAAAATTGAATAATGTGGGCGAAAGAAGCGCGCCTTGTGGTACGCCCATATTGTTAGGTCTTGGATTGTTAACATGGTCGCCTACCTTAATTTTGTACGCTGGGTGGGCAAGAAAGTTCCTAATGAACGTGAGCAGACGGCCACGAAATCCAGCTAACTTAGCGCTCTCGATGAGTCACATGCTTTGCGGACATCTACGGCAAACACGGCTCTAGGTTGCACCGACGAGTTCATGTACGTAAAAAAATCTGATGCCACAGCATGAGAAGCACGTCCTGGGCGTTTAGCCCCCAGCGGAATCTCGTTTGGCGAGGATGAAAAAAAGTTTTTTTTTTTCAAGGAAGGCGCTCCAGGACCATGTATTCTATAATCTTGCACAGGTTGCCGGTCAGTGCTATTGGCCTTGAATTGCTGAGTAAATTGGGTGGCTTTCTCGACTTAGGAATCGGTATAATAACCGATTCTCTCCGGGGTCTAGAAAATGTACCCGACCTCCATATGTTGTTTATGGCATCGAGAAAGCGCTAAATATTGCCTTCCGGGAGGTTGCGAAATTCCGAGGCAGTAATTCCGTCTGGTCCTGGTGAATTGGTGGTGTTTGCCCTTGTTAAAGCTGTGTGCAGCTCAAAAATATTAAAAGGTTGATCCAAATCCTGCTGAAGTGGTATATTACAAATTGGAGTATTCTAAGTGTGAGTCATTGGCGTAAATTGAAGAATCCGGTATATTTGCAAGTTACAGGAAAAACACATGACCAGCCTGATAGCCAGCCGTTCACCTGTTATGCGCATGCGAAGAGCCGTTGCTTCTGCTGCAATACAGCGTTTTTATTTCCCTTGCCACGTGCGGAGCACCTGCCATATATGGGTAGCGCACTCATGTTACCATTAAAACTTGAGCCGAAATCATGCCATCGATCCGTGGACAATTTGTTGGCGTAATCGTACGCCTCAGTCATAATTAAGCTCAGGCGGCACCTTAGGAATGACGTTCTTCCTTTTGCTCTCTACTCACGCAGGGCGTCAAGGCGTTGTTCCCAAGGATTTACGAGATGAAGGCCAGGGGAAGGTGTGCCCTCCATCACTTGGTACTTCTTCGTTGCTAACAAGATGGCCTGCCGCATTTCCTGTACAAGCTGAATGAAACTCTGGACCTGAGCTCGGTTTGCCGCCGGATCTTCAACGCTCGGCTCCAGTTGCTTCCGGAACATTTCCCAATCGACTACACTGGCCGTACGTCTAGATCGTGTTGTCGTATGATCCTGAAGTGTAATAAATATAGGAGCTGATCCCTCTCGCACGTGGTCGGGCACAGATCGGAAGCGAAACAGTAATTTGGTTCTGGTTAAACCTGGTAAGTTGCGCAAGCAATACTGTAATATTGCGTTTAAGGTTCGGCACGTAGTGTAGCATCGCCGATGCTTCTCCGTGTAAGACTGTATAGAAACTGATTTACCCCGACGCGAACTCCCCTTTCTCTCTTTCCTCTTTTACTCCTGTTAGCGATCGTCTTTTATTGCGTATTTTGTTACTGGGCAATTCCTTCTCCTGGGCGGCGGCCGTCTGCCCTTTGAACCCTAATTGATGCGTCGCGACTATTTGCTTTGGCGCACGTGCCTGGATTTTGACGCGCGCATGCAACATTGGGCCTTGCTTGCATCGCATGCGGTGAGAGAGTGCGATCCGGGGAACGAAAGGAGTGCGAAGTGCAAGAGGACTGGGAGAGTGGTGTGTCAGCTTTCGTTCTAATGCTAGCACTGCCCACTTCCTCCCTTCCCTTACGGCGCGATTCCGGTGTCGACGCAGCTGCAGCTCAAAGTCAATCGTGTCGTACGCCGGGTGTACGCGACGGCTCGAAACCTGGCGCAGTATTGCTTACGGAATAAAATCGGGATGGCTCGCCCATTTACGTTCAGTCGTGGTGTCACCTTGGAGGTAATTCTGAATAACGCAGGTAGTTTGGGTGCGTCCTTTG
>JAJIZL010124950.1:314571-356403 GCA_023969395.1 Amblyomma maculatum | reverse complement strand
GACGCCGTTGTGGCCGGCCGCAGCCAACATCAGGTGCTCGGCTTCGTGCGTTCGCCACGTGGCTAGAAGCCAGATGGGGGACTCTTCAAGCAGGTAACAGCACAAGGCGAGGAGGCCGGTTGGAATCAGGATGAACGCTTGGACGAGGAACCAGTGAGGATGTAGCCAAGAGAGGGCTTCGAGCATGCGTGGAACTACCGTGAAGGGCAACCCGGTGTCGATGAGCCCGAAGACGGAGCGCCGCTCGCTGCCCGTCACCTCGTAAAGCAAGATGTACAGAAGAAGGACGATAGAGTGCGCTGAGCCAGAAACGGTGAGCCTGCGGAGATAATAGATGCAATTGCTGCGACAAATGCTGCCATTTGTCAAAGGCGGACTTTCAGGAACCGACTAATATAATATTAATTTGGTACCCAAACACACGCGGGCAAAAAGTTTCGCCGAAGCAGCAAGAGCTTTGACTCGAATGAAAATCGTGAAATTTCGTTCGTGATATTTTTCCGCCCCTCAAAACGATTAGTTAAGTCTGCCAAAAGGGGCTATGGGGACGTCTTTTTGGTAATAAATAGCGCAAAAATCCATCCCCGGAAGTATCTGTGTATATAGGGATTGATATAATGCAGGTTTCCAAAATGTGAATAAAGTACGCTGACAAACTCTTTCATATACCTTGCCCAAATTTTATGAATATGAAGCGCGCTGTAGGCGCACAAGACACCGCGTTGCGACAAACTGTAGTATCCATGCTTTCTTTTCGCTATTCAAACACTAGACAGACTTCAAGGAGAAATATTGAGCGTGCACATCGTTAGTTTGTTTAAACATAAGATAAGGGCAGTTTTTGAACGTCTACCATTAAAATTTTTAACGTTCATTTACCACTCTTGCTTGTGCATTTCTTCCCTGTAAAATCAATCAAATTTACATTGATTTCTGTCGCATTCCTAGTCATTGTAGTTTTGAAGTCTCACATCGTTTATTGACCACTATCTGCTTTGCAAATTTTCTTTCCGCAGTTTTTTTGCGCGCGCGTGCTTTTTTTGTTGTGCTCTGCATAATTTGTGATTAGCGTGATGTTTTTCCTGTTAATGGAAATTTCTGTTTCCCAAGAAACTGCTGTTATTTATGGGCTTGGCATCTGTTTCGAGACGTTCCTTTCAACAGCTCAATACCTTAAGCAGGACACTATGATTACTTTATCATGAGAAAAATGCAAATATAGTACGCACCACAATATACATAAACAAACTCTATTTATCGTTTTCTTTCTTTTGCTCTCAGGCCAATGCATGTTCCGGCTCAGCGAAAAAGCGAGTTCGATTCGTACCCTTGTGTCGGTCTGAGTCTGTGGAGTTCTGTAGCCTAGAAGTCGTCACAGCATCCGACTGTCTTAACGCGGCAGCGTATGTCACTAATTTTCCGGTCGGCTAACGTGAAATCAGAAACCTACCTCTCATTTCTATTTTTTTATAGAATGCTACGCTGAACGACCAACCTATGAATGCCTGTTGTTTATCATAGGCGGTCGTTTGCTGAAATAGATGTCATGTGAGATTTTGAAGATGTGCGCAATGGCATAGACACATTTTTTCAATACATGCCCCATCTTTACAATCAATATTTTATGATTATAGTTTTACTTACGCTTCGATTCAAATTAAAACTTCATAAAATTTCTGTTTAAATTACCCATGGTATATGCAACTAAATATTTTATCCTTATCTTTTCCTTTAGACCTGTTTTGTTTCTGGGTACCGAGGAAAACTGCTACTGAGCGGACATCGGTGCAACTGGAAACGTCAGGGCTGCAGGTGACGAATACATTCGCTTCTGCTATTTTCATTGTCGCCGAAAGGATCAAATTCAACAGGGAAGCAACATGAAATACCCGAAACACTCTGGCTCCTCTGCCTGACTCTTACATCCAGCGCACTCAACTGTCCAGGCTGCTTCTATCCACCGGGAAAGCCAAGCGCGCTTGCCGCGCATGCGCCGTTAACTCAACTTTGTTTCTTCTATTTCCAGCACATGTTCACTTAAGAAATGTTATTTTCGCGTAATCATCGTTCTCCTTTTTTTTCAGTTTGTCATTGTCAGCTAGGCACCAACATCGTTATAAGTTTAGCTTCCTGCGAACGTCAGGCCCAAAGAAAACATTTACTCCGTTGTCAAGAGGCGCCCAACACAAAAGCCGATGAGATGGACTCCATTGCTTCTGATCACAATGTGCTAGATATATTTTTACTCAAACGTATTCGCTAGCCATGCTGCAGAGGATGATGAAGTGCGATAGACTGTCGAGAGAGAGAAAGAAAGAGTGAACTTTAATTGTTTAACGGAATAACGTGGATGGTTTCCTCAGTCCAGGATACTATTAGCCAGCTGGGCTGTCTCCCGGGCCCTGATGAGCAGGCTGCGCTGCTCAGAGAGACCTGTGTGGGCCAGCTCTGCCTGCCACTCCGCTTGGCTGAGTGCTCGAGCTTTATATTTCTGTAATTACTCTTCGCAGTACCATATCATGTGAAGGATGTCCGATGCTTCACCGCATGCAGTGCATGTGTTATTTTTGAATTTTTCGGACCATATTTTGTGGTACTTTGCTAGGTTTGGGAATGTCCTAGCCTGTATGTTCGTCCAGGTTACTGCCTTCTGTCTGCTGAGGTCTTTGTGGAGTTCTGCGTATCGTTTTCTTTCTAATTTGACGTATTGTATTAGTTCCCCGTACGTGAGAGGGGTTGAAGGCTCTGGGGCAGCTGACTGTCGAAAGACGACGCTGAGGGGCGTGAGATCTGAGCTGCCATCAACTAAACTTAAGTTCTGCCCGAAAGACGAAGCGCTGTTCCCTCTTACCGATTGTACCATTTAAGCTCTGTCTATCCCTCTTACCGATTGTACCATTTAAGCTCTGTCTACAGATGATCCAACTACAGTTCCTGCAGCCGCCCCTTCGTCCTCCAATTTGCGCCCTGATCCTGTTTACAGCATGATTGCAGATGATGTTACCTGAATTCGCCGCTAAGTTACGCAAGCTTTTGCTCATTTATAGTGGCCTTTCGATCTCGGTACCCGCCCATTTGGGAGGGTACCAAACTACAGTTGTCACCAACCGCGCCGAAACCGGAGACAGCGGTCTTATTCACATGCGGCCCTATCGTGTTTCGCTTGCCGAGCGACGCGTCATTCAAACGCAGGTCGAGAAGATGTTGGCGAACGACATAATCGAGCCCTCCAGTAGCCCCTGGGCATCAACTGTCGTATTGGTCAAGAAGAAAGATAAGTTTTAGATTCTGCGTTGACTACCACTATTAGAATAAGATAACCAAAAAAGATGTATATTCTCCTCCGCTTATCGACGACGCGCTTGATAGTTTCCACGGAGCCAGCTACTTTTCGTCCATCGACCTTTGTTCCGGCTATTGATAGATTTCTGTGGACAAAAGAGACCGTAAAAAAGCAGCGTTCGTCCCCCCTGACGGCCTCTATCAATTTAAAGTCATACCTATTGGCCTTTGCAATGTCCCAGCAACCTTCGAACGCATGGTGGACTCTGCTCCGAGGCTTTAAGTGGAACACTTGTTTATGTTATCTTTGTTATCTTGACGACGTAATTATTTTCTCCTCCACATTTGAAAGCCATCTTCTTCGCCTTTCTACAATTCTTGCGCGGTGTAGATGTTCTGGACTTCAACCAAACTCGAAGAAGTCCAGCTTCGGTCTGTCAGAAATCAGTCCTTAGCCACTTGGTTAATGCTGCCGTCGTTCAGCCTGGCCCTTCCACTCCACGTTCATCCAGCCATGTTCGAATGTTTGTTGGCCTATGTTCCTATTCCCGACGATTCGTTCCAACCTTCGCAACCCTTGCTGGTCATCTCACCCGCCTCCTCAAGAAAGACGCTTAATCCCCTTGGGGGCCTGAACAAGTTGCAACTTCTTCGTAGCTTGAAGGTCCACTGAAACGGCCACCAAGAAGCCACTGATAAACGTGTTTAGTGTGTAGAACAAATCCTTTTGAGCATTAACCCAAAGTATAACTCCTTGGAACAAAGCCAGCGATTTATTATTAATTTTTAAAAACAGCGTTTTTTTTTTTTTGAAATTCGTGGGCAGAGAGGTCGTCGCTATTTCCTTAAACCGTGACGTCACGGGTGAGTTGACCGGCAAGGCTTGCTCGAAGCTGCCATTCGCTGCGGCCACTGCAACCATGACGTCACGAACACACTTCCGGTAGCTGCGAAAGTCGTCTGCTCGTGCGCTGCTCGAACTCTGTGCGGGCTGTTACACAGCTCGCCGCCCTTATCGGTTAGGTGGCCATTGCCCATTAAGTGCAACAACCGAAGCGACGCAGGGATCGGAAGAACGAAGCTGCATTTACAAATATCTTATTTATATAACGTGGTTTCAGGAGTACCGGAGTGTCGTCCGACGAGGCGTCAACAGCACGGTCAAGCACCACACGATGGTAGCACCTCCTCGATCGCCGTAAACACCGCCGCTGTGGCCCCTTCTCCCGCATACCGTACGCGAACGACACGGCGGATTGTTAGCAACGACGTCCGAAATAAAGCGTGCTAAAATTTGTTGGGGTCTGGAATACTGAGCTGAATACAAGTATGAAGCCCTCGTGAGGATCGCTGACCAGCAGCAAATTGCTGGTAAGAGCGATAGCCGAGATACAAGCAAGTTTCTGCTCAAGCCAGCTGCCGGTGGTGCATTTCGACTCATCCGATCGGCTCGTACTAGCTCTGCAATTAATGCGTAGCCAGAGTTAATCCTATAATTATTAATCCTGTAATTATTTTACTACGGCAGGATAGGATTCACACTAAGGCAGTTTCATAAGGAGACGATTAACGACAGCGTTGAACAGTTCCAAAGCGCCGACCACCGCGGCTTCGAACGAAACAATTTAGGCCTAGCGACGACTAGGGACGGTCATGCACGGCGCCGTCGTTCGCCGCACTCGCGCGCCCCACCCCCCGGTAGTTGTGTAACGTACCTCAGCCTGCTCGCGGCATCCCGTGCTGCAAGCGGTGCAAACTCGTGCACTTTCATAGCTAAGGCCGCGCATGTTTTGACGTTCTGCTCAGCAACAATTGCCATTCAAACGATACTGCAGGCAAGACAAGGCTTCAGTACGCAGTCGCTGCACTGTCGGCCGTAATCGAAGACGTCGGGCGGCATCATATTCTATATATCGATCTTTAAACGTGATACAGTGGGCAAATGAATAACTTTGTGAAGGAGACCCGCTCGTACGTTACGCGCACTCGGGCGCCGACGAGTAGCCTCCGTCAACAGACGCAGCCATAACCTCGGTCAACAACGCAAACCGAGGTCGCCAAGCTCGATTTTGCGATAACCGCGGTTAGTGGTGTAACCATGGTTTGGTCCGCCGCGTAGCATGGGCTAACCACAGGTTCGCGGTTAAACTAACCGTCGCTGCGCGAACTGGCGAACTCCTCAGGCGAATGCGAGTGAAGACGGATTGACGCGAGTACGTCAGCGAGCGAGCGAGCGGCAACCGGAAGTTCATCGAAGTGACGTATTTCTGGGCGGAGCTTTGAACTTGCTTGTATTCTTCTTTATGGCTCCCTTCGGCGTACGAGCTGAGAGGGAAAATTGGAAGGGTTATATTTAATTGCCGATATCTCTGGTGTTGCAGAAGCTAGATTGAAGATTTTTGCAGGAGAATGACGGGTGGTTCAATATCTATCAGTGTTATGGCATTGTTTACCCTTCTTCGTGACCCATTTCAGTGGACGTTTAATGCAGCATACTCCACCCCTGTTTGCCAATTTCCACCCATCCGCCAATACTGAACTTAACACCGGCGCAACTGGACATATAATTGGAACTATACTCGCTCATTGACAACACGGCAGCACAAGGGTGATTGCGCATTCCAGCCGCCTCCTTTATGCCGGAACAAAATTATTCTATCATAGAGCGAGAGTACCTGGCGTTTGTTTGGGCTATTAAAAATTTCCGCCCTTGTTTGTTTGACCGCCCTCTTACTGTTATAAAAGACCATCATACTTTGTGTTAGTTTTCCTCCCTGAAAGATCCTACTGACCATTTAGGACGCTGGTCGCTACGATTGTAAGAATATATTTTTCCGTCATGTGCAAGTGCGGCCAGCTTCACCAAGATGCAGACTGCTTGCCCTAGTCCCGTGGACTCCCCTCGTCCTACCGACTGACTATTACGCATGTCTCTTCTCTGTCTCGGCCTTTTCTAACATTGCCGACGGACAGCGCTTGCGTCCTTCGCTACATTACCTTATCCCCGTCTTACCTCCGAGTGCCCTGGTCTATCCCTCGTCGTATTTGTACTCCACGAGAACATCCTGTACCAACGTAATATGTGACCACATGACGCAGATCTTTCGCTCGTCGTTCCCCAACATCTGCGTTCCGTTACCCTTGAACAATTCCATTATGCGCCCATGGCTGGCCGCCGGGTATTTGTCGCACATACGACAGCCTGCGCCGACTTTTTTACTGGCCGGGGCTCTACCACTCCGTTCAGCACTATGTTGCCGCATATGAACTCCGTCAGCGTCACAAGAAACCCACAATGTTGCTTTCAGGTCATGTTCAACCCATCCCAGTAACCCGTTTCCACGTGCTGGCGTTGACCTTCTTGGGCCCCTCCCAGGTTTCGCCTCGGAGAAGAAATGCATCGCCGTCGCGCCACCGATTACGCTACGCGGAGCGCTATTACCCGAGCCATCCCGCCCATCTGCGCCACAGAGGTCACTGACTTCCTCTTAGAAAATGTGATTCTTCCTTGTAGTGTCCAGCATATCGCCCAAGTCGTTAATGCGCAGGCACGTAAAACGAATAAATGGCGTGCGCCACAACCTGCGCGTGGGCTTATCTCGACCAGCCACGCACTGATGAACAGGTGGCAATAAACGTCGCTCCGCCCCTGGAAACTTATCTGTTCCTTCACATGAACCACACAACTGGCGACGAGGGTGGGATTGAATGCATACGTCGTTCTTCAGTTTTGAAAGGCAAGGGTTTCCGAAAGTCACTCGGTGAAGAAGACTGTCTTTCTGCAGTGTGCGGAGCCAGTGCCTGTCGTCATAACTAAGGCCGAGGCAGCAGTGACGCACATCGCTTGGCGACTTGGCCAGCTGGAACCCTTCGACGAGTCCGCCAGCGATTGAGCAGCGTACGTAGAGCGGCGTACGTCGTTCCTAATTGTCAACCGAGTACCCGACTGTGACAAGGTACATGTTTTCTTGAGCATTATCGGACCGAAGACCTACGGGTTGTTGAAGTCATTAAGACCTCAAGAAAGTTTTGAGCGACCCCCTGTCTCCGAATACGTCCGTCATTAGAGAACGAATCATGTTTCACCGGAGGTGTCGACAAGAAGGCGATTCCTTATCTAGTTATGTTGCCAAGTTTCGTAAACTCTCGCAAATGTGCGAGTTTGGAGGCGCCTTTGGTAAATCCCATCGGGATCGCTTCATGTGCGGCCTGCTACGAGAGGACATTCAGCGAGTGCGTTTTTCGGAAGATAGCAAGCTTACGTTAGAAAACGGTGGAGCGGGCTGTTGCAATGAAATCGGCTAAGAGTGCAGCTGAGGCACGTGGCACCGACGTCGCAGTCGGCGGTGTGCACTAGGTACAAGCTGAGGCGCGGAAAATATGCAAAAGCTGTTTTCGCTGTGGGTCGCCAAAACACTCGAGAGAAGCATGCCCTCACTTGGACGCAACTTGTTTCAGTTGCAACAAAAAAGAGCATATGCAGACAGTGTGTGAAGCAGTGATAAAACTTTTTCTAAGAAAAAGCGGATTAAAGAGAATTTGAAGATGCTGACGGATGTGCCGCGGAAAGCTTAAACCCTCCGTCGAAGCAGCGTTTCGGCAGCTCAGTGTGACCCTGTCCCCGTACAGATGACCATGGACTGCGTCTTGGTGAACATAGAGTTAGACACGGGAGTGGCTGTTTGCGTCATGTCAATGACGTAGTCCGGTCAGCTCTTACCTTCGGCGGTACTGGAGCCTAAACTTTGTTACTACAGAGGAGCACTAGTACAACCACAGGGCATTCCTTCGGTCAACGTGCAGCGCGACGACCATTCTGCAATGCTTCCATTCTACTGGGCCGGGAGTGGATCCACGCCGTCTGGCTGGAGTGGGCGAAAATTTAGAACCTGGACAACATTACCGGATGAGGCACTCCTACTCATATCAGCATAAAAAAGAGGATTGACGAATTCCTGGCGGAGTACCAACCACTTTTCAAAGGCGAGTTAGGCCCGATAACGGAAGAGCGCGCCGAACTGTTTCTCTAACCTGATATGAAGTCATGATTCCCGTACAGATGACCATGGACTGCGTCTTGGTGAACATAGAGTTAGACACGGGAGTGGCTGTTTGCGTCATTTCAATGACGTAGTCCGGTCAGCTCTTACCTTCGGCGGTACTGGAGCCTAAACTTTGTTACTACAGAGGAGCACTAGTACAACCACAGGGCATTCCTTCGGTCAACGTGCAGCGCGATGACCATTCTGCAATGCTTCCATTCTACTGGGCCGGGAGTGGATCCACGCCGTCTGGCTGGAGTGGGCGAAAATTTAGAACCTGGACAACATTACCGGATGAGGCACTCCTACTCATATCAGCATAAAAAAGAGGATTGACGAATTCCTGGCGGAGTACCAACCACTTTTCAAAGGCGAGTTAGGCCCGATAACGGAAGAGCGCGCCGAACTGTTTCTCTAGCCTGATATGAAGTCGTGATTCCTCAAAGCCAGAAACGTTCCGTTCACATTGGAAAAATCTTTCGACGCTCAAATGGCTAAAATGGAACCACGGGGCATTATATCGCCGGTTAAGACGCCAGAATACAGCGCGCATGGAAGATGGTAGCATAAGGATTTGCGGCGACTTCAAGACGGCCGTTAATCCGTGTCTTTATGTTGACCGCTACTCATTGCCGAAGGTGGACAACCTGTTTACAGCGTTGTCGGGAGGCAAGCATTTATCGAAGATTGACCTCAACCTGGCCTACCAGGAAGTGGTCACGACTCAGTCGTCAAAACAATACCTCATTTTGAATACGCAGAAAGGATAGCTTGCTGTTAATCGACTCGCGTTTGGAATTTCATCCGCACTTGGGATTTTCTAAAGAATAATTGCCCCATACTGAAGGGCTTACTCGGGGTTTGCTGCCACCAAGGCGACATTCAGGTGACTGGTAAAAATAACAAAAAGCATTTATAAATCTGGAAGCTTTGTTAAAATGATGATTTCTTTAGAGAGGCATTGATGTCAGTAAAGAGAAGTGTTCGTTTTTCCAACAGGACCTTCGCTACATCGTACACAATACAAGCGCACACGGCATTTCGGCAACGACGGAGAAGGTTGGCGCACTCCTTCAGGCTCCAGCCCCTAAAACGAGGCAGCAACTGCAGTCACTCCTGGGAGTCGTTAATTGCTACGGCAAGTTTCTTCCTAACCTAGTCACAGTGGCGCAACCATTTTTCAGGTTGCTATGTAAAAACGCCCCGTCGTACTGGGATGAGCGCTGCCAGGAAGCTTTCACCAAGATAGACTTTGGCGCACTACGACCCGTGCAGACCGTTGAAGCTATCATGAGACGCATCGCACTGTGGTATAGGCGCAGATCGTTCTCATGTTTTTAATCATCATCAGCATCATCATCATCATCATCCTCATCAGCCTGACTATTACCACAGCAGGGCGAAGGCCTCTCCCATATTTCTCCAGTTAACCTTGTTCTGTGCTAGCTGCATCCACTTGACCCCTATAAACTTCTTAACCTCATCTGCCCACCTACTTGCCGCCCCCTGCTACGCTTTCCTTCCCTTGGAATCCAGTTTGTTACCCTAAGCGACCATCGGCTATCCTCTCTTCGCACTACATGTCCTGCCCATGCTCTTTTCTTCTTCTTGATTTCCACTAGAATATCAGTAACTTGAGTTATTTCTCTGATCCACCCTGCACGCTTCCGATCTCTTAATGTTATCCGTACCATTTTTCGTTGCATAGCCCTCTGCGTTGTCCTCAACTTAAGTAGTACTCTCTTGGTTAGCCTCAGGTTTCAGCTCCATAGGTTAGTACAGGTAAGATATAACTGTTGTATACTTTCCTCTTGAGCGATACCGGTAAGCTGCTAGTCATAATCTGCGAGTGCCTGCCAAATGTGCTCCATCTCAATCGTATTCCTCGTGCTACTTCCTCTTCATAGTCCGAATCTGCGGTTACTACATGTCCTAAGTAATCCTATTCGCCTACTACTTCCAGTCTTTCGCTACCTAACGTAAACTGCTGTTCCTTCCCGAGGCTGCGAACATTACCTTACTCTTCTGCAAATTGATTTTCAAACCAACCTTTCTACTTTGCCTGTCTAGGTTACCAATCATT
Source organism: Amblyomma maculatum (assembly GCA_023969395.1). Classification (NCBI taxonomy): domain Eukaryota; kingdom Metazoa; phylum Arthropoda; class Arachnida; order Ixodida; family Ixodidae; genus Amblyomma; species Amblyomma maculatum. The sequence continues at coordinate 345,996 of JAJIZL010124950.1, read as the reverse complement.
CTTTGCAGTTCATCTCCTGAGTTACTTAGCAAGGTAATGTCATCAACAGATCGCAGATTACTGAGATATTCTCCATCTATACGTATTCCTAGCTGCCCCCATTCCGTCTTTGAATGCTTCCTCTACGCAAGCTGTGAATAGTACTGGGCAGATCATGTCTCCTTGCCTAACACCTTTCTTAATGGGAATTTTATTACTTTCTTTATGCAGAGCTACGGTTGCTGTGCAGCCACTATATATGTCTTCCAGTACTTTCACGTACGACGCGTCTACCCCCTGATTTCGAAATGCCTGCATCACCGCCTAGGTTTCTATTGAGTCAAACGCATTTTCGTAATCAATGAATGCTATGTATAAGGGCAGGCTATATGCATATACAGGGTGGCCAGTTTTTCTTACACGATATCGCCCCCCCCCCATCCTTCAACAAATCTATAGTCATCTGATCCTCTCCAGCTGTTTTCCCCTTTTCATGGTTTCAAGTGCTTTCTTAACCTCGTCGTTCGTTACTGGTGGAACGTCTTACTGTTTTCTCCCTACTGCCAATCTCATTAAGGTCCTGATTACTTCGGCTACTGTAGAGATCAGTATAGAACTCCTCGCCTACTTTGACTACCTTGTCCAAACTCATGATGACGTTGCCCTGCTTATCCCTTAGCGCATACATCTGGTTTTTGCTTATGCCCAATTTCTTCTTCACCCCTTTAAGGCTTCTCCTATTCTTCAAAGCGTGCTCAATTTTCTCCATGTTATACTTCCTTATATCGGCCACTTTGCGCTTATTGATTAGCTTAGATATCTCGGCCAACTCTATCTGGTCTGTCGGATTAGAAACTTTCATACTCTGGCGTTTCCTAATCAAATCATTCGTCTCCCTAGACAACTTGCCGGTATCCTCTCTAACTATCCTCCCACTTACTTCTACAGCGCATTCAGTAATGATATCTCTGAAATTATTGTTCACTGCTTCTAGGTTAATGTCGCTATCCTCGATTAAAGCTGAATATCTATTCTGTAGAGAGATCCTGAACTCTACTGCCCTCCCCGTTACCACTAATTCGTTGATGAATTTCTTTCTTACTAATCTGCTGCGTTCCTTCCTCAGGTTTAGACTAAATTCGGGACCTGATCATCCTGTGGTCACTGCATCGCACTTTCTCGATTATCTCTATATCTTGCATAATGGCGGGGGCTGAACACATTATGAAGTCAATTTCATTTTTAGTCTCCCCGTTAGGACTTTTCCATGTCCATTTCCGGTTCTTCCGTTTTCTGAAGAAGGTATTCATGATTCTTAAGTTATTACGCTCTACAAAGTCAACTAGTAACTCCCCCCTGCTATTCCTAGAATTAATGCCATGGTCACCTATTTCCTGGTCTCCTGCCTGCTTTCTCCCTACCTTGGCATTGAAGTCGCCCATTAGTACAGTATACTGTGTCTTTACTTTTCGCATTGCTGATTCTACATCTTCGTAGAACCTTTCAACTGCCTGGTCATCATAACTACATGTAGGTGCGTAGGAATGTACAACCTTCAGTTTATACCTCTTATTAGGCCTAATTACAGTGCCTGCCACACTCTCATTAATACTATAAAATTATTCTATATTACCCGCCATATACTTATTGACAAGGAAGCCTACTCCTATAGTTCTCGCCTCTCCGGTAAACCTCGATTACGCAGTACATGCACATCCTTCAGTACAGTATATGCCTCATTCGGCCTCCTAACCCCACTAAGCCCTATGACATCCAATTTCATGCTCTCTAGTTCCTCTAACAGCACTGCTAAATTAGCTTCACTAGCTAGAGTTCTAGCGTTAAACGTTGCCAGGGTCAGTTTCTAATGGCGGCCTGTACAGCGGAGCCAGGAATTCTTAGCACCCCCTGCTGCGTCACAGGTATGACCGCCGCCGTGGTCAGTTGTTCCGCAGCCGCTGGTGACTGAGGGCCGGTGTTTATGGAGTTTATCATAGGAGGTTGTGGCCAATTACTGCACCAGGGTGGCCAACTTCTGTTCTGGTGAGGGAGTGCTTTGCCGGAGGTGTTCTCTTGCATCAGGTCGCACCCCAAACCTGTTTATGCGATTCCATCTACACGCGGACTTGTTTTTAATCCGGTGGAGAATCGCGCGGCATTGGGATTCGAACTCCGGTCCACTTGCATGCGAGGCGGATGTTCTACCGCTACGCCACTGCTGCAAGTTTTGAATGATGGCAGCACAAAGCCAATCGCTTTCGCATCTCGAACATTGACCGATGCCGGGAGGAAATACAACCAGTTTGAGAAAGAGGCTCTTGCAGTAATAGTTGGTGTTGAGAAGTTTCATTTCTACGTTTACGGTCGTTATTTCACATTAGTAGCCGACCATAAACCGCTTTAAACAATCTGGGGCCCGACAACCGGAATTCTGATTATTGCAGCAGCGCGTTTGCAGCGCTGGGCTGTCACATTGTCAGCTAAACGGCATTCGCTCATCCCCAAAATATCAAGCGAGAATTCTGAAGCCGATTTCTGTTCGCGGCTGCCGCTATCAATCGTGAAAGACGAAACACAACAAAGAGAGTAAACTTGTTATTCATTGCGGTTGCAATCAATGCCAGTTTCAAGCTAGGGCATTGCTCGAACAACAGCTCGGGACCCCTTGCTTTGTAAGTTGATAGATTTCATAAATGCGGGATACAGCCGGCGTCTGTGACAGAAAATAAAATTGAAGCCTTTTTTGACAGGCGCAACCAGCTCACAGTTCACCAAGGCTGCACCATGTTCGGGATGCTAGTGATTGTGCCGGCAAAGTTGCGCAACTTGCTGCTGGACTAACTCTACGAAGAGCACCCAGCCATCGTGAGCAGCAAGCACCTGGCTCGCAGCTGCGTGTGGTGGCCGTCTATTTAGGGGGACCTCGAGCATCGTGTCAAAGCCTGCGTAAGTTTTTAAGGACAACGTTGCGAGCCGTGTAAAGCGCCCCTGCATCCTTGGTCATGCTCATAAGCATCATGGCAGTGCCTATTATAGATTTTCCTGGCCCCTTTTTGCACGCAATATTTCTTGTAGTCGTGCAGGTGCACTCCACGTGGCCGGGAGATAGCTGATTTTGACGTTTGGTTTCCCAGAAACCATTGTCACTGAAAAGGGCCCGAAATTTACTTCCGAAGAGTTCAAACTTTTCTGTAAAAACATTGGGCTGTCGATACGTGCTTACAGCACCGTATCATCCCAGCTCAAACGGGCTTGCAGAGTGTTTTATTCAGACACATAAAAACGTTCCCGGTAAATATAGCGGAGTGGGCACATTAAATCTAAGGCTTCAAAAGTTCTTGCTTACCTATCGCAACTCGCCCCAAGCGGAAATTGAGTAACCAGCAAACTACTTACTAGGACGACGGCTGCGAAATCGACTCGATGTTGTCAAGCCAGCGGTGGGAGGAAGGGTTGCATATAATCAGTTCAAGTAATCCATGGCTCGCCCAAGTCGTGACCGTGACATAGCAGTCAGTGACTAAGTGATGGCTCACAACTATCGAGGCAGACCAATCTCGGTCCCTGTTTTTTACCGTTCGTGCTACCACACCCAGAGGCAGTTCCACCTGGCGTCGTTACAAGCACCAGCTTCTCACCCGGATCCGGACCGCGAGGCATCTGCCCAGGAGAGATACGGGTTCCTGGCGTTTCAACCAAGCATCGAACCAGTGATATACTCCGCTCCTACCACTAGTGGTCCTGACGCTTCGCAAGAGATCCCGACGGCGGGTACAAGACCCTACCCGACTAGAGACCCTCGTAAAAGGACAGATATCAAGCTAGAGTTTAGTTTAGTAAATTAGTCAATATAAAAGGGGAGGGATGTGGTGTCCGGCATGTCGCCGTAGTCGTTAATGCGCACGCGCGTAAAACGAACAAAAGGCGTGCTCCACAACCTGCGCGGGGGCTATATTGCGACCAGTTACGCATAGACGAACATGTGGCAATAAACGTCGCTTCGCTCATGGAAACTTGTCTGCTCTGTCACATGAACCACACAATACAACATTCGTCGTGCCACCCCTCTTGAACTACTAATTGCCCGTGGCTGCTGCTTCCTAGCTCTCGCGAGTTGTTGACTAAATTCTCCGTGCTCCGTCAGCCAGAAATTTACCACCGCCTATCATCCCCAGACCAACGGCCTTATGGAACGTCTAACGTACACTCACACACATGCTGTGCGTGTATGTGTCTGACTATCACCGGGGTTGGGACGTTCATCTATCCTTTGTGGCATACGCCTGCAACTCGTCGGTCCGTTCTAATGCTGGATACTCTCCATTTTATCTGCTATTTGGCCGACACCCATTACTGCCCTTCGGAACCTCACTACCTGCGACAGACGCCCCCAATATTTATGCCAGTGATGCCGTCACCCGTGCTCATGATACCCGCCGCATTGGTCATGCAATGCTCTCTGCATTCCAAGATTCCCATAAATGCCGGTACAACAGTCGGCACTATAATCGTGGATCTCTCGTCTTGCTGTGGCTCCCGTGCCGTCGAGTGCGGTTGTGTGAAAAACTTTTGCTCGGTTACACAGGCACTTACCGTGTTTTTCGCCCCGTGACCGACGCCACATACGATGTTGAACCTGTGCATCCGTAGTCCGCATCCACAGCGCCACCCTCCGAAACTGTGCGGTGTCCCGTCTCAAGCCCTATAATTCACGTTCTATTTCACTAACGTAGAACACACCGGAACTGTGCTTTTTCCGAGGGGGGGGGTAGTGTAACTTTGCGGTATTCATGGTCGTCCTGCAGAGGATGATGAAGTGCGACAGACTGACATAAGATGACGCAGAAGGTAGTGAAATCTGAGCTGCCAATAACGCTAGTTGCCCGGAGTGCTATCGGACTGTGGATCTTCTCCATAAAATATAATCGGACACTGCAAATCACCGTAACTCGGACGCTATCCACTCATCTTCGATGTGTACGCAATGGCAGCTGCTTTTGTTGCGCACCTCGTGAGGAGGAAGTAGAAGAATGATTTGGCGGCGCACGCTCCCAGGCTGGAGAGCAGCAGCGCGGCCACGGCAACAAAAATGATGGGGCGGCGGCCGACGCGGTCCGCGAGCAGGCCGGCCACCGGGGCGAACAAGACGGCTCCCAGCATGTACGTGAGGGGAGAGAGCTGGAACATCCACGCACGCTCGCACACCAGGTCCCAGCGGCTCACGATGCTGTCCTCGGGCCAGGACGTGTCGTAATCCCACGCCTGGCAGGGCACAGCAAGGCGCTCTTGGAGCTGCCCCTCCTGTGAGGCCCACTGACTTTCACTGACAATGAACATTTGCCCGCAATTTTAAGTCGCTAGCCTTTAATAACCGATGCTCGCGAATTCTATATGTCCATTCTTCTGTAACGCTTTCGTTACGTGGGAGGCGGTAACTGCAGCTGACAAAGCCGAGCACTAATGGATGTAGGGCTTGCTGACATTACATTTGGATGGGGCTGCTAACTCGGGTGTCTCCTTTTATATAGGAAGGTGATATCAGAGCCTGCCAGCCCCCTTGCATTCAAGTTATACCTAGGCCGCGCAGGCACGTTCGTATACGGCTCTGTTAAAGCGGGGCTTTATATGTTGACTGGTAGCTTACGCTACAGCGTCATCGTGAAGATGAGAGTGAAAACAGAAGGAAAGAGGTACCGTGGGTGGAGCCCTTCGGGTCACCCCACATAGAGGCTTTCGCCTCATCGCAGTTTGGTGATCAAAAGTTCCCCTAGAATTTTTATATGTCGTCTTATAGTACTATGATGGTGGCTTGTACATAAAGCCAAAGCTTTCAGTGATGTGCACCTTTAGCGGTCATCTTGCTCACATGGGCAAGAAATAACCGAAACACTGGAGCGTTATAGCTTTGTGACGTACCGATAACAAGGTATGAAACGGAAGACGCCAAATTGTGACGACCAATTAACATGAGCGACAAGAAGGGGCGTTACGGGTCCATCAAGATTTTTTTGCGGGACAAAATTGCTATAGCAAAGAACTAGAACGCAATGGGTGCCATGCAATAGCTGCATAAAACTTTTTCCAACCCTTCAGACAAAACGACTCGTACACGTACACTCACGCACAGACAAACACACACACACACACGTACGCACACAAACACACACACACACGCAAACACGCGCACGCACACGCACTATGTGTAACCAAAACGTTACTAGTTATGAGGAGTGAAAATACATGCATGGGCCCTGATAACAAATATTCTCTCTGCGCACAAGGTTAATCAAAATTCACAGGCAGCAGCAAGAGCAAGTTTCGGAAGGTACGTGAGGAATCTGAGGAAGCGGAGCCAAAGAACATATTTTGTACATATTTCATGCTGAAGTGCCCTTCTCTAGCAAAATTGTACGCGCAGCCTGTGCGCACCGGCTAAAAACGGGGTTCGTTTCGCGCGCCTTGCAATGTCATTAATGTACCGAATGCGGCGAAATAATTCTCTTGGTGAGTCGACTGAGTGTGACAAATATTAGACAAGGAGATTCGTATGCTATCAGCCGAACTCTTCAACATTATTTTGATCATGAAAAATATTTCAAATAGCGACGCACTTCGTCAGTTATTGTTTAACCATCTGCTCCATAGAAGCGCCGATCTGCTTCCTCGTAGTCATGTTCAATATTTTGAGACAAGGTTCTCGGTTGTCAAACCGCTTTGTCTGTTTGGCTGTGAGGCATGCTGTGTGGAACAACGCAGACATTACTACTAAAGGTTGTGTAGCTTCTTCTGCATATGTGTATTTCCGATATGTGTATTATTAAGAAGCAAGAAGCCTTTTGTATTTAGTCAGCGGTGTGTTTGTTGGTAAGTGTTCAGTTATCTTGTGCCTGTCCGCACGTTTCTGCGCTTTTCGACGCAATTTCTTTAGTCGCGCACCTAAGTTGTTGATAAGCGGCTTTAAGGTGATAAAGAAATGGATCTAGATAAACATTATGCACATAAATGGTGCTAAACGTTCGCGATATGTCTTTGGTGAAGAACGCGAGTTTTTGCGAGCACCATGTGGCTTAGGAAATAACGCGCTGTGTTTGAAAAAGGTGTAGCAAACTGCTTGAATTTTACTCTTCATCAGGAAATGAAAGATGCCCCAAACGTCTAAATGTCTCTGAAGAAATCTCGGCGGAAAGAATGGCGGAGGGTGGAAAGAAAGAACAGGGAAGGAGGCGCCTTATAAACACCGATGCGTTCTGTTAACTGTTTACATCATCGTAATATAAACCCTTCGAGAGATACGTATGTGCAGTCTCTGCAGGTGGATTGTACAACAAGGATGTCACCATATACGTGATAGAGCTCTATGGAAGCGATTATTTAACTAAAGTTAACTAATAAACAGTTTTATGTTTTCAGCTGAAACATATGTCAAGTGGCAGTGACAATGCTGTCGGTAATCATTTTGAATGCCGTGTATTAAAGGTTGAGGGCGTTTTTTTAGTTTTTGTATCGTCGTGTAATGAGGCGGTATAGGTAGGTTGCATGGCAATATCTTTATCGTAGCATTGCTGCTAAGAAGGCCAGATTTCTTCAGTAAGAGCTCGAGCTTTGTCAGCTTTGTTGCCTGCATATTTCTGTCGCCTTCGGCAACGCCTCTCTCTGGCCCTTTTGCTGCTCTTTCCCAGGTCAAATATCTCTCCTACAATACCTCCGCGCAAAAAGACGCCATCTTGGCGGATTAACATGAGGCCACAATGGCAAGCTAATAGTGCGGTTTGAGGCGGTCGATGTGGAAAATTTCACGTCCTCAGCAGCGGAGACCTGTTGTAGGCGTGAGGTGCCCGATAAGATAATTAACGGGAAAGGTCTGTTGAAGCACACGATAGGGGCTGGACTCAGAAGCTTTGTCTACTGGTCTGATGTAGAAGGGGGCACCAATGCCACACCAACGAGTCTGGACGATAAGCAGGAGGCAGACATGTGGAACCGGAGCGGTGGTGTTTCTGGTCGTACTGGTTTCGAGTTTTGATCTGGAGTGTGATCTGAGGGCACTTTTCAGCATAGGCAGCGGTTTAAGAAATGGGTGTCACTTCGGAGCTGTAGGAACGGTAGGGTAGGGTCGTGACCGGCGGGCCAGAAGGTTCCCGAAGTACAGAAGGAAATAAGGCGAGAAACCTGTAGTGACTTGCGTTGCAGAATTATATGCGTATTTATAAATGGCAACACACGGTCCCAGTTGCAGTAGGTGGAAGAAACATACATGACCATCATATATATGTCTCCAAGAGTCCTATTAAATCGCTCGATCATTCCGTTTGTCTGGGGACGGTAGGAAAACATTGTACGACGAACAACATTGCACTCATGAATAAGGGGTTCTACGACATCAGACAATGGTACGCGAACATGATCACTAAGCTATTCCGGTGGCGCACCGTGACATAGGATGAGATTCTCATGGATGAAACCAACGATATCACCTGCAATGGCAGCTGGTAAAGCCTCAGTCTCGGCATATATCTGGCAAGGTGGTCCATAGCAACAATGATCCACGTATTGCAGGCGGCAAACCAGAGAACAGGCCTGTAAAGGTCAATTCCAACACGTGTGAATGACCGAAATGGACACGGTAGAGGCTGCAGAGCAGCTGGAGGGCGGGGTTGGTTCTTACGAAGCTGAAATTTGATTCAAGAGTGGACGTTCTGGCGAACAAACCGATACATGCTCAGCTAGTTGCAGCCGCGATGCATGCGAGTAAATTATTTCACGAATGCAGCATGGGCGAGCCGTGGATCAGCGTGATAGCCATAGTGCTAATGAAGGAGCGGAGTTGTCTGGGAATCACGGGCAGCCATTTACGGCCATCGGGAATGTAGTTTCGGCGATAAAGGAGATTGTCAAGGATAGCCAAGTGATAGGCTTAACGTCGGAGAGCTCGAGAATGGAGGCACATTGATACGTTAACCAGAACGTTCATGATTGAAACAATCCGGGGATCCTTGCGCTTATCACATGCCATATCCATGATTTCAAGGAAAGAGTGAAGCCGGAGACTGTGGTTCAGGGTTAGAGGTCACAAGGAAGCGGGAAAGGGCGTCTGCGTCGGAGTGCTTACGACCACAGCGATAAAGGACACGAATCTCGTAATCTTGTAAACAAAGAGCCCAGCGGCCGAGGCGGCTGGAAGGATTTTTGTGGGACTACGGCTAGCGCAGAGCGAGGTGATCGGTGATGACCTCGAATAGCCGTCCTATAAGTAAAGGAGAAATTTAGCGAAGACCCAAACAATTGCGAGGAATTTATTTCTGTTACTGCAGATTTGTTCACTGCTTTTGTCAGGACAAAATGCGTAAGCAACGACTTACTCAGGGAAACTATGTTCGCGCCGAGCGAGAATGACATCCTTGTGTAGCTCTGTAAGAGCGCAGGGGCTCACATGACGCAGTATCGCTGGGGACGTAAGAATTCTTAGTCGGCAGAGCGTCGTCAAAGCTTCATCACATGCAAGTGATCAGATAGGCAAGTCGGGGCTCCCAGCAAGAAGCTGGCTCAAACGGGCAATAATTTCGACAAAAGTTCTGACGAAGCAGCTGAGATAAGATCAAGCCCTAAAAAAGCTGTCGAGTTATTTTATTGAGGTGTGCCTAAGAAATTCTGCCCCTGCGCTAAGTTTGGCAGGGTCCGGCAGGATTCCATCGTTAGACACGATGTGGCCTAGTATGATCCGCTGTAGAGCACCAAACCGACACTTCTTTATATTTAGCTGCAAGCCTCCGTCCCTCCCACATGGAATAATACTCTCAAGGCGAACATGACAAAGAAATGTCCTTCGAGAAGATGACAACATCGCTTAAGTAGCAGAGACATATCTGAAATTTTAGCTCGCGGAGGATGTTATCCATCATGCAAATTTATATAGGGCGTGAGGTGTTACGAATGAGGTTTTCTGGCAGTCGGTTTCAGCCATTGGCACAAGCCAATACCCAGGGCGAAGGTACAGGGAAGAAAAGTTCAGTTCTCTGCAAACAGTCAACGGCGTCATCGATGAGAGGGAGAGGACAAACGTAATTCTTAGTAATTTTGTGAAGCCGGCGGTAGCCGGCGCAGAAGCGAATGGAGCCGCCCTTAGTCTTTACGAGCACGACGGGAGACGCCCACGGGCTGTCAGAGGGCTCATCGCTTTGCGCTCGAGCACGCCACTCACTTGATTATCGATGAAGCGGCGTTCAGCGGCTGAGACTGGGTAAGGGTGCTGACGCAGTGGCGCGTGGAGGGCTGTGCCGATATGATGGTGAACTGCTGTTGTACGCCCCACGGAAGTTTGTTGAGAGTCGAAGGAGACGCTGAATTGTTCAAGCAAGGCGATGAGCTGGTCACACTGGGTAGGCGCCAGAGGTGTGTCGACCGAACGGTTGAAAATGTCAGATGCGGTAGAGTCGGTGACACCAGGGGGTGTAGTCAAAGTGGTAATGTGATGCACCCTAGAGTCCGTAATAACACTAAAATCGTAGGCGGAATCAATGATATCAAAATTTCCATGCAATTATCCTCGAAGTAAAGTCGTTGGAAGAGACAACGAGTTGGCGACATACAGAGTGCCACTACCACCACGGGAGCAGCATATAGTTGCGATGAGCACTACGGAAGATATGGTTCGGGGGCGCGTATGTTGGCATGGCGAGTGAAAGCGGCGGCCGGCTTCCAATTTCGGCATACGACAGCAGAGCGGCGACCACAGGGGATGGGTTTCTTGGTAGCATACTCTCGGCAACCTGCTCCTGGATGACACGTTGTAGATGGGACGACAAAGATGACGGATCAAGCTGGAAGGTAATCAAGGACAACCGTCAAGACACTTCTTCCCACTAAAAGTGTTATATTTGCTGGAGAAGCGTTGGCAAATCCTGAGGAGCACCGAGAAGATCCAGTGTCGATAGCAGTTCATCCGAGGAATGGTACGGCGCGTCATGAGACGTTTTTTGCGGAGTTCGTCATAAGTCTGACAGAAAGTGATGACGTCAGAGAAGGTTTGGGGGGGTTTTTTGGCAACCAGCATCTGAAATGTGTCATCTTCAATCCTAATGAGGACATGCTTGATGCTGTCGTCTGCAGCCATAGGATGAATTTAGCGTTTACAGAGGTCGAAAACGTCCTCAATGTAGCTTGTGAAATTTTCGCCTTCTGGATGCGAGAACGCAACCGTTGTTCGGCGGTAAGTTTCCCAACAGCAGGGCAGCCGAAAACCTCAGTGAGACTTGTTTTTAGCGAAACCCAGGTAGACATATCAGCTTCGTGGTTTCGGAACCATAAGCTGGCGACATCACTTGAATAGAAGATAACGTTGGTGAGCCTAACGTGGTCATCTCACTTATTGTAGGCACCCACACACTCGTAAAACGTTAGCCAGTCCTCTGGGTCAGCGTCTTCCGCGCCGCTGATAATGGGTGGGCCGCGCTGCCGCACTGGTCCCGAACACATGATAGCGCTTGGGAAGAAGCGGTCGAGGCTGGTCGTGGTGTCTGTCATGATGGTAGAGCCGGGCAAGATGCGTCTTCAGGGCTCTAGGTTGGGAAAAGGCGGTACCTTCAACAAGCATAATAAGGTGATTTAGGTAGTTTTCACGGCATTATCTTTATCTTATCATTGCTGCTACGAAAACCAGCGTTCTTCACCGAGAGCTCGAGCTTCGTCAGCTTTGTCGTCTTTGTCTTCACACCTTCGTCGTATTCTGCAACGTCGCCTTTTTTGATCTTGTTGCTGCTTTTTCAGCGGTCAAGTATCTTTCTTATAGTTGACATATTGTGAAATATTGAACTTCAAGACTACGAATTTCTCGGCTTGAAGCGTTAACTTCCAGGAATGCAAAATTTTGAAGTGGCGTCGCTCGAATTCCCAATACAAAATCCGTTTGTCTATTTGATGTCCTAAAAAAAGTTAGTGATTTCTTCGTCAATATTATGCCCACGACGCCTTTATAAAATGTGAATTGCGAGAAGCCAGAATTATGGACTAAAATGCGTATTTTTGACTATAGCGTTTCAGTGGATAGCTTATAAATAAAGTTGAACAGTAGTACTAAGGATTATTTTGATGGCTTTCAATTCCTCAATATAATTTTGGTGTCTGAAATCATCCGCAAAGTTCATTCGTTAATTTTTGTAGTTGAATCGGTTCATATGGGAAAACCATATCAAGTTACATTAAGTCCGCCTGCCTCTACAATCTACCCGCATAGACCCCAACGGGGTATATCTCACAGTGTTTAAAATAACGATCTGTAGAAGGGGAAACATAACGAATAAAGCAGAGCACGTGTGCTTTAAGGAGGTATAATGTGACTCCACCTACCGGCATGGGCGGGTCGTAGACGGTGCAGCGGCTGAAGCTGCCATCCGGCTGGATAGGTATCGCATTGTTCCTCCACTCGGCAGCGCCCAGGTAGCGCAGTTCTTCCGGGGGACTGCACCAGTGGTCCACGGGGAGGTTGACCAGCTTGTGCGCCAGCGCGTTGAGGAACAACACAAACATGGACAGCGTACCGCAGAGCAGCACGTGTCTTTGATATTTGCCGTGGCCCAGGATGACGTAGACATTCTCCTGGACTTGGCGAGGCTCGTCCGTCATCATGAAGCCTTCCAGCAGGCTGTTGGCGATGCCCGCACCATCGGAATCAACATGATCTCGTTGCTGCGGTAAAGTGGTCACATAAAAATAATCAAATAAGCACTCGTGCAGCAAGCAGAATTGCTATTTGAATACTGACACTCTTGAATAATCCTATATAACTATGTAGACAAACGGATATCGCTGACAGACACTATGCGCCAGGGCGTGCAGCAGTGCGCAAACGTCGAACACGAAACCGTAGCGTGTGCTGCGCTGTGTTCGCTTTTTTATGACCTTCACTGCAGATAGCCCTTGCTTACGGTTTGCAAACGATGATACAGCTGCAAATACGGCGAATCGTTTTGAATGACGGTGTTGGCATCAAGGTATGTGTGTGTGTTTATGTGAAAACCTTTATTGCAGGGAAAAAGCTTAAAGTGGCCGGGGCAACCGTTTGCAGTCACTAGGTGGGCTCCTCATAACAGGAGCCCATTGGCGACCTCCTTGGCTCGAGCTCTGTGGAACAGGGCCTTCTGGCTTGCCAGGTCGGAGCAGCCGAGCAGGGCTGCCTACCTTTCCTCCCGGGTGGAATTGGGTTTGGGGGCGAGGTTCGGGGCTGACTGGTATGCCCATACCATGTGGAAGATATCCGATGACTTCTCCGCACAGTGCGGGCGTTTTCCTTACAGGCAGGATCAAACTGATTTAAAATTGCCGGGCACAGCAGTGTTTTGGTGTAAACACGGAGGAGTGTGCGTTCCTCCACATTTGTAAGGCCCTTACGTGGCTTGGGACAAAATGCATGGCATTGGAATAATTCAGTAATTTCTCGAAAAGTGAGGGCGGGATCGGGTGCAGGATTTGTGTCAAATGGGTCTGAAGGCGTTGCCCGGAGAGTGAGCGCGTGGATTCATCGTTTTTAGGAATACTTTCAGCAAGGTCTTGGGCAGTAGATATGATTGCGTGGCTTCCAAGAACAAATAACTGTTTTGTTTTTGCTACTACTACCTGGCTCTTAGCCGCCTCATCTTGACAACTTGTGTCTAAAGAAAAGGTATCCGAAGTCAATGTCCTTGTACAGTTTAATGACTAATGCATGCACACCATTTCATTACATAAATACACTGCCGCTTCTTGGTTTAACAAGTTACGTGGATGTGATGACAAAATGATTCACGGTCCGAAACTTCAGGCTGAACCTCTGCGCCGATAGTTAGTGGGGCTTACCGTTAGTATGCATTGATCTATATGCGTGGAGGTGACAAAGTATACTATTCCGCAATGTGCGTCTGTTTATCATACATACACCAGAGGATGGAAAAACAACGCGACAGACGAACACCACACCAAAGGAACAAAAGACGAGCAAGACGAGGATCCAATATGTTCCACCAACTCGCCCATTTGGCTATAGTGTTGAACTTGATATCTTCGGGCTCTATTAAATGCTCTCACCCCCATCTGGACAACACAGCCAAGACGGCTGTGTTATGTGACGGCTTCGCAGCGCTCGCATTGCGTTTCTTTGCTGTGGTGTTCGTCTGTCGCGCTGTTTTCCATCAAATATGTTCTACCAACTCACCCGTTTGGCTATAGTGTTATACACCAGAGCTTGTCCTCCATTTCAAAATACTAATTGTTGAGTAGTGGCAACTGCACGTTTGAGGGAGGCTGACGTGATCAAGAATAAACTCTCCCTAGGAGAAGTGCCTATTCACTTTGTACACACTCGGACACTTGAATTTGGCCTTAGCCATGAGTACGTCTCTCATTGTCTTTTCTCGCCGTTCGTATCTTGGGTACCAAATTTTCGGGGTGAACCTTTACAAACACCCCAATCAATGTTTTTCTAGCATTCTAAATGTTCTGCGTTTGCCCACAACAATTTCGGAGCAATCCCGATGTGCACTACATCGTCAACAGAAAATACAACGCTTTGCGGGCGTACGACCGAGAACATGGCTTAGGAGGATTTAAGCAATGGCAGGACCGCAGTTTTGATGTGAATAAAGTAACAGCACTTCCTGGGTTCAGGGCACCTCATGAGCTACGTCCTTCGCCTAGGGTCATCCTCGCGACCACCGCGGGCGACCTGTGAAATCCAGACACGAGTTTAACCGGGTTCTCCTCCCCCCCCCCCCCCCCCCCCTATGTTTGTTCGCGGCCAACTCCTGCGGCCGTTGCCTGTGGTGACGGGCTCTCGGATCGGACCAACAAAACGCAGGTAAGCGTTACTGCTGCGGACTCCCGGGCGGGTTCCTGCCGCCTGCTGCCGATTTTTCGCCCGATTTGGGAGCTCCGGAATCTTGGAGCCGCGGGACGCGGCAGCCTTGCCTAGGCCTATCGAGTCATGATGAGGGTTTGAGCTGAAGGTTTTGGAGTGCGACATGATACCGGTGAACACCTCCGGCAACGCACTCCCTCACCAGAACAGCAATCGGCCACCCTGGCGCAGTAATTGGCCCCAACTTCCATGATTAGTCCTACAAAACACAGGACCTCAGTTACCAACGGCGGTGAAACCTGTGACGCAGCGGGGGCTGCTAAAATTTCTGGCTCCGCTGCACGGGCAGTCATTGGAAACTGACCCTGGCAACGTTTAACGCTAGAACACTAACTAGTTAAGCTAGTTTAGCAGTGCTGTTAGAGGAACCAGAGGGTTTGAAATGGAATCTCATAGGGCTTAGTGGGCCGAATGAGGCATACTGTACTGAAGGACGGGAATCTGCTTTTTTATCGAGGTTTACCGGAGAAGCGAGAACTAGGGGTAGATTTGCTTGTCAATAAGTATATAGCTGGTATAATAGATGAATTCTATAGCATTAATGAGAGGGTGGCCGGCCTCGTAATTAGGCCTAATAAGCGGTATAAACTTAAGGTTGCACAGGCCTACGCACCTAAATGTAGTTATGATGACCAGGCAGTCGAAAACTTCTATGAAGATGTTGAATTGGCAATGTGGAAAGGAAAGACGCAGTATACTGTACTAATGGGCGACTTCAGTGCCAAGGTAGGGAGAAAGCAGGCAGGGGGTCAGGCAATGGGTGATTATGTCATTGGTTCTAGGAATAGCAGGGGGAAGTTACTAGTTGAGTTTGCAGAGCATAATAACTTAAGAATCATCAACACTTTCTTCAGCAAACGGAAGAACCGAAAGTGGACATAGAAAAACCCCTAACGAGGAGAGTAAAAATGAAATTGACTTCATAGTGAGTTCTAACCCCGCCATTCTGCAGAACGTAGCGGTAATTGGGAAGGTGTCATGCAGTGACCACAGGATGTTAAGGTCTCGAATCAGTCTAAATCCAAAAAGCGAACGAAATACGTTAGTAAGAAAGAAGTTCATAAACGAATTCGCGGTTAAAGGGAGTGCAGAAGAGTTCAGGATCTCGCTACAGAATAGATATTTAGCTCTAACCGAGGATGGCGACATTAGCCTAGAAGCAATAAATAATTTCAGATATATCATTACTGAGTGTGCTGTAGAGGTAGGCGGTAGGGTTCTTAGAGAGGATACCGGCAAGCTGTTCAAGGAGACGAAGGATTTGATTAAGAAACGCCAAAGTATGAAAGTTTTCAATCCAAGAGACCGGATAGAATTGGGAAAGATATCAAAGCTAATCAATAAGCACAAATTAGTCGATATACAGAAGTATAAGATGGAGAAAATTGAGTATGCTGTAAAGAACGGGGGAAGCCTTAAAGCGATGAAGAAATTGGGCATAGGCGAAAATCAGATGTATGTGCTAAGGGACAAGGCGGGCAATGTCATAACGACTATGGACAAGATAGTCAAAAGAGCCGAGGAGTTCTATACTGATCTCTACAGCAGCCAATGAAGTCACGAGAATAATGAGATTGGCGGTAGGGAAATGCAATCAGACGTTCCGCTAGTGACGAAGGACAAAGTTAAGAAAGCATTAGAAACTATGAAAAGGGGGAAATAAGCTGGAGGTGATCAGTTAATTATAGATTTGTTGAAGAATGGGGGGATATCATGCTAGAAAAACTAGCCACCCTTTATACGCAATGTCTGGTGTCATCGACGATATCGGAGCAATGGAGAACGCAAACATCTTAATTCATAAGAAAGGGGACGCCAAGGACTTGAAAAATTACAGAACGATTAGCTTACTGTCTGTTACGTATATAGTATTTAGCAAAGTAATCGTTAATAGAATCAGGGCAACTTTAGATTTCAAACAATCAAAACATCAAGCAGGTGTTCGGAAAGGATCTCTAATATCAATCATATCCATACCATCAACCAGGTGATAGAAAAATGCTCGGCATATAACCAGCCCTTATACATAGCATTCATTGATTACGAAAAAGCATTTGACTCAGTAGAAACCTCGGCAGGCATACAGGCACTGCGCAATCAGGATGTAGATGAGCTGTATGTGAAAGATAGTGACTGCACAGCAACCATAGTTCTGCTTAAAGAAAGTAACAAAATTCCCATAAAGAACGGTATTAGGAAAGGAGAAACGATCTTCCCAGTACTATTCACAGCTTGCTTAGAAGTATTCGGATACTTGGAATGGGAGCAGTTAGGAATAAGGGTAGATGGAGAATAGCTCAGTATTCTGCAACTTGCTGATGACATCGCCATGCTAAGTATGAATTGCAAAGAATGATCGATGACGTAGACAGGAAAAGTAAAAAAGTAGGCTTGAAAATCAATATGCAGAAGACTAAGGTAATGTTCATAGCCTAGGGAATTAATACCAGTTTACGTTAGGTAGCGAAGCACTGGAAGTAGTAGGCGAATATATCTATTTAGGACAGCTATAGTAACCGCATATCCGAACCATGAAAGGGAAATAACAAGGAAAATAACACTGGGATTGAGCGCGTTTGACAAGCACTCCCAAATTATTACTAGCAGCTTACCGGTATTACTCAAAAGAAAAGTATGCAACAGTTGCATCTTACCTGTACTTACCTATGGGGCTAAAACGTGTGAGCTAATAAAGAGGGTTCTACTTAAGTTGAGGACAACGCAGAGGGCTATGAAAAGAAAAATGGTAGGGATCCCTACTGAAAAATCCTGTATAAAATTCGTACAGAAAATCGTATACAGGTTTACTGTACAGGATTTGGGATACAGGAATGGGGGCTATTTGAGGAAATTCCTGTACTGTCCTGGAAAGTCCGGAATGAAACACCGCGGAGCTCTGATACCGGAATGGCCTGTATGGTTGATGGCCCTCGTTTCCGGAAAGAAACGCGTCGCCAGGGTGGAAAAAGCATGCAAGAATATAAAATAAAACGACTACAATGAAAATACTAAATAAAATAAAAAACTTTTACTATTAAGTGTACAATCGAACCTCGGTCCTCATAGTCTTCAGACAGGCATCTTAACCACTACTCTATGGCGGGTTATGGTTACAGCGGTTATTATTCAGTATATGTATGTAGCTACTTTTGCTCTTTCGTACTTAGTATGCTTTCCTTGGCTGTAGGATTTGTGGCCGTAATTAAACGATCGCCCTTTCAACACGCTGAATATCTTTGCAGGCTGTCACTAGGGTTCACAAATGTGCCGTATTTTTATAATGCGTCGCTTTATTGAAGGCAAACCTCAAGATAATATAATTTACTAGTGCTGATGTGTTTTTCATCGTCTACGAACACTTGTAAGTTTTCCTACATACAGAGATATCCAGTCCACTAATACTTGTAATACTGGGTGTTTTAGCTTCACGTGCTACCAGCGGAGCATCGATGTCAATGAATACACTTCCGACTGAGCGGTTTCAATATGTAAACATTCGAGAACCCGTCGCCCGATGTGCGGCTATCTGCGCATCTTTCGATGGTCAGCGATGTTTTTTCTTTTTTCTCGAACAGTTTTTTGTCATCGCTAGCGAAACAATACGTTCGTGCTTCCACTTTCGCGTTGAAGGCGGCGGATCTTCAGTCGCAGATATGAAGACGCACCGCAAGATCGTACGAGCTGCAGCGACTGTTGTACGCGCAAAATTGACGCGACGCGCGTATATGCTTGCTAGCGCACACTTCGACGGCTTCGCATTTTCGAGGTATTTAGGAAACGAAGCGTGCCCTCTGCATACAGAATAGTTGTATATAATAAGTTTGGTATCAGGCTTATTTATTGCGATGGCGTGTCCGGCATGGTCATTCTGGTTGAGCTTCGTCGATCGGCCCGGCTTCTGTTCAGAAGCGGAATACTACTCAGTTCCAGAAATGACGCGTTCGTCCGGTTTCTGGTTAATTGATACAGGCTGAACCGAAATGAAACCGCGCGGAGCTCTCATTCCGGAACTTCCTATATGGTCCGTGGCCCCTGTTTCAGGAAAAAAACTGGACGCCAGGCTGGAAAAAAGCATGCAGAACTATAAAATAACACCACTACATTTGAAATAGAAAAAGAAAAGAAATGAAAAGAAAAAAATTACATGTGATTCGAACTTCGGTCTTTTCAGCCAGCCAGCATGCACTTTAACTACTACACCACGGCAGGACACGGTGGTAGGGGTTATACTTCTGCTTATGTAGTCGACATTGCTCTTTTGTAGTTTGTGTATTTTTGTAGGGTGAAAAATTTGTGGTCGTAATTGAACGATTGCCCTTTAAACACGCTGAATCTTTTTCCTGGCTATCACGTTGGGTTATCCGTGTCCGGCATCATTACAGTGTATCGCTTTCTTGCAGACAAACCTCAGAATATCACAATTTACTAGTTCTGATGTGTTTTGTCATCATCATCGAAAGCATGCAATTTTTGCTACATATAGATATATGCGGTGCACCAACGCTTGTAATACTGCTTGTTTTAGCTTCACCTGCTGCCAGCGAAGCCGCGACGTCAATGAATTCACTTCTGACCAAGTGTTTTGCATACGTAAGCACTCGAGGAAGCGACTCAAAATGTCAGGCTGACCTGTGCATATTTCGATTGTCAGCGATGTTAAAGAACGTTAAAGAACTACAGGTGGTCAAAATTTCTTCAGCCCTCTACAACGGCGTCTCTTATAGCCGAAGTCGCTTTGGGACGTTAAACCCCATAAACCAAGATATTGGTCACCAACTAAACCTCTTCTTTTGAAGTGAAAGCGTCACTGGTGAAGATGCAGCGATTTCGCCTTTGCACCAATTTCCACCGTGGTTGCACCGCTCTTTTCACTGTCACTTAGACCTTACTCCATTTCCTTACGGCACGGGTGATGTGTCCACAGAACAAGTGTGACAGATACTGCGCCTTTCGTTTCCTGTGAACCAATTAAAAAATCGAAGAGGCAGCCTTGGGTTGTGTGATGTCACCTTGAACATCCTTGAAGGTCTTAGAAGTATAATGCTCCTTTGCTTTCTTATACACCAAGGTACAATATACAAGAAAAAATATCAAAACATAATTAGGTGTAAGTGTTCACAATTCCGTGGCTTTCACACAAAATATAAGAAACGCCTATTAGTATAAGGCTTCCCTATCCCCAAAAGCAGTGTTAAAATGACCGACTACTATTCCGGATAGGGTGCCTCAATGCGGCCCTCCCACCCTTCGCTTTTGAGGCGGCTGTCACGTGGCGTTCCTTTGCGCGCGTTCAAGTTTGGGATTGTAGATGGCAAGAATTCTAGACAAGATCAGACTTCTGGATGAAAGGCCGTCACCTGGCTGGAGGAAAGTAGTATCTGACACAATTTCCCCAAGTTGCAAGAATAGCGGGGAGTTTCATATTCAGGTGGAGGGCAAACCGGTGCCAAAAGTAGATCAGATCAGGATTTTGGGGATGGTCATTCAATCCCACGGTCACAACGGAGAGGTCCTGAAAAAATTAGAAAGTTACGCGATGCAAATCCTCGGGCTCTTGAGGAGGGTCGCCACTAAAGGAAGAGGCCTCAAGGAGAGAAATTTACTAAAACTAATCCAGGCATACGTAATAAGCAGAATCAGTTACGCCATGCCCTACCTGGACATCAAGGCCGGCGAAAAAGAGAAGTTAGACTGCCTGATTCGAAGATGCGTTAAGAAGGCGCTAGGACTGCCCATGGGTACCTCGAGCGAACGAGTGCTCGAACTCGGGGTTCGGGGTGCATAACACGTGGGCAGAATTGGCGGAGGCAGTGCGAGTCTCCCAATTAGAGAGACTAAGCACGACCGAGACGGGCAGGGTAATCGTTGCAAAAGTAGGCCTGAACCCAGACATGGGAGTTCAAAAAAAAGTCACAATTAATAGTGAAATCAGGAATGCCTTGGTAGTCCCCCCCTTCCCTAGGAATATGCATCCAGAATTTAATGTCGAAGAAGGGCCAAACGAGCTGAAGCCCTAGAGCGACGGTTCAAGAACATGGGAGCAAAGGAAGTAGTCTATGTTGATGCGGCAAGTGGCAGAACAGGTGCGGCGGTAGCTTCGGTAGTCGATGGCCGAGGGGCACCGGTATCCGCGGCAGCCATCAGAGGCCGCAACATAGAGACTGCGGAGGAAGTTGCGATAGCGCTAGCTTGCGTAGGAACAGAAGCCAAGTTCATAATTAGCGACAGCAAAACTGCCATTCAAAATTTTGGGAAGGGGAGGATATCGCCGGAGGCGGCCAAAATCCTCACCCAAAGAACAATAAATAGGAAAATTCAGTTGATTTGGACACCCGCTCACGCTGCCGTCCCTGGTAACGAGGCGGCTCACGAGCTAGCCCGAGCTCTCTACTTCCGGGTAGCCGTCGAGCCCCCCCGAACACTGGGCATACGACGAGCGTCTGCAAAATTACGGGGAAATCATCGACCATTATAAATTGGGACGTAGACTGGTACCCCCGCCAGATGTTAGACTTAATAGAGAAGCTGTCGCGTGGAGGCGGCTACAAACTAATACGTTCATGAACCCGGTCTGGGCGTTTCACGCGCTACCAGACTTTAGGGACAATGATCTCTGCAAACACTGTGGGGCGAGAGGGACCCTCGACCACATAATTTGGGAGTGCCCACAATCTCCAGGGATGGGGCAAAATATTACAAGTAGAGAAGCCTGGGATACCCTGCTGCGAAGCGCGGACCCTGCGATCCACCACCGCACCGTCCATCTGGCGGAAGAGGCCGCAAGGAGCCAAGGGCTACCTGCCAGCCTCTAATCCGCGGGAGCACGACTCCCCGTTTCCGATGGAATTAAAAGTTGTACAACCAACCAACCAACCATCGCTCCTGTTGCGTGGCGTTTCAATTGGCGCACGTGCAAGTGTGGGATTGCAGATGGCAGGAACGCTCCTGAAGCGCTATGAGAAGAGTGGGCTCAAATATGGCGGAGTTGCCTCCACCCTTCGAGAGCGCGCGCTTCGAGGCACCCTAGTGCCGGAGTACCCGGGTTCGATCCCGACCGCCAGTGGCTGCGTTTATATGGAAGTGAAATGAAGTGGCGTCCGTGTGCTCAGCGATGTTGTTGTTGCGACTGTATGAAGAAGTAAACTAAAATGCACGGGCCTGCTACTGGCTCTGTTGCTAAGCCATCTCCGCTGCCTTGTGCGCACCGGAGAGAAAATAGATAAGAAAGAAAAAGAGGGAGAGAAAACCGCGCGTCGTAACAGCCGTCGTCCACCACCGAAGCAGCGGCGGGTGCAATGACGGCCTACAACAGATAAACATTTTATGGCAGGCTAGCCCCCATCGCAAGCGGCGTTGACCTACCAGAACCAGCCCCGTAGGATCAGGAACAGCCACCATTAGGCCGGTTTCACATGCTGCGACTCCAGCAGATATTTTCGGTACAGTCGGTGACGCCGCAGGGCGATTTCGCACAGCGCTTTCCCATGCAGCGAACCCGTGTGCGAATTTGATGACAGATACCCTCAGGGTTGTTCGATGTTTTGTAAAAAGCACGTACGCAGAGCGTGATTGATTTATATACACAGATGTATTTTTAGATTCTAAGCGATAATTCTTATGTATTTATAAAGACAGGCAGTCTTTCAGCATACAAAAAGCGCATTGCAATGAAAATACTCGGACTTGAAAATAGGGGTGTCTGATGAGGGCGCGCTCTCCCCTTCGATACTGGGCGTGCCAGTCCATTGTACGTCATCAGATATCACATGACGTCCGCGACGCTCCTCGGCTCCTCATTGGTTAGTCGCAGAACGACCACATCGACGCTGTGACTTAATTGTAATCTGTTGGAAACTCCTCCGCGGCTGGAGCGACGCTTGCTCTGCGGCTAGAACGAAGAGAATCGTAGCTTCACAGGGCAAACATCTCATGTGAAACGGACCTAACTTTCCTTTGCAATGTCAGTGCACGTTAGAGATCCCCAGGTGGTCTAAATTACTCCGGGCATTCCACTACGGTAAACATTTCTCTTTTTCAACTTTCACTCACACCTGCTCCTATCTATTACGGCGCAGTCAAGGTGTCCTCAGTGTAACGGAGGTTTTCACCTTGAACAACTTTGAAGATCAAAGACAGATACTATACCTTTCCCTTCTTGTAAACCCCCAATGTACAATATACAAGACAAAAATATGAATCGACCGCGCTAAGTGTAGGTGTCCACAATTCTCTGGATCTCCTTCCTTTCCCAAAAGCTAATTTAAATAAAAATGATAAAAACCGCGGATTGAAAACCGGGCGCTAAACAGGTTAGCGCTGCAACACAGCTTTCGCTCTGTCACTAGGTTCAAGCCCTGCTTAAACCGCCATAATTTTTTATTGCTTGGCTGCGCAAACTTATTGCCATACTGAGGAAATTTTCGTTGCCCAGCCCCGCGTTCCTATGTAGCTCTTATGCAGTTGCTATGCAACTGTGATTGGTCAAACAAATGCACAACAGCAGTTGAGCAAACACAGCTGTTCAGCAACAGGCTATGAGTAGCGGCCTGCAGACTAGTGTTCTCTCGCTTAGGTTCCCTTTATAAGATTTGTTTAGCATAGTTTTGTTCACTGTAAAAGAACCAAAAACTGCAGGAATGGGAACACAAGCTTATGCGGCATTTTTAACGCGTTAGCGTTAAGGAGCTCGTGTCGCAGAAAAGCCGGTGTCGTCGGCGTCCAGTGAGCGATAAATCCCGGCATGCACTTCATAAATAAAAATGCACTTCATGAATGAAAAGCAAGTTCCAAGATGGGCTGGGTGGGAATCGAACCAGGGTCTCCGGAGTGTGAGACGGAGACGCTACCACTCAGCCACGAGTTTTTTTTTTTTCATTATTGCCTGTTTTGAGTTCACATCAATTCAAAAAAGATCCACGATAATGGTAAAACTCGCAACAACCAGACTTCGGCTGTCACGAAAGGTTTAAAATTTTTTGAGGACAGCCAGTTCATCGAGCACACTGATCCAGTCAGGTGGATCAGAAAGCACCCGATACGTTTCTCTAAGGAGCAGCACACTCTCGATAAAGTTCTCGCGTACAGAACGCGTGTTGACATCTGCATGTTGCACTTGCATCCTTGTTTTCCACAGGCTGTGGAGGCTCAGGACCATGACTAAATCCAAAGGAATACCCTCACTCTCGACTGGAAGGAACCGTATGCCATACGGATCTAACGGAAGGTCTTTCTTTAGTGTTCTCTGGAGAACATCCCAGTGAAAGACTGGGTCCCAGCAATCCAGAAAGACGTGCTCGATTGTCTCTGGTTTTTTGCAAAGGAGACAGTCTGTTGTCCAGGGAACGAATAAGCCTCTTTCATGTAACCAGGTTTTAACAGGTAATGTGTCGGAATGTAGCTTAAAGAAGAACGTTTTAACTGAAGGCCTAACTGGCATCTTTTTCACACGCTTTAAGACATCCTGTCCGGGGCCTCCACGGTGTGGTGCACGGTAAATCGGCAACGGTATCATCACATCCAGAAGATCTTTGTACAGCTTCTTCTTACACACTTTGCTCAAGTATTCCATTGAAAAACGCGCATGCAACATTCTGAAAGACAAGACAACTTCGCGCATGTACCCTTTTAAAGCGCCACTCATGTTCTCACCAGAACAGACAACGTATTCTGGAAGCATTTTACACAGTCGTACTTGCATGACCGTCCTCAAGAATTTGTCATTTTGATCACGAAGGAAAAAAAAACGCGAGACAACCTGTCGCAAAAAGAGATGCACAAGGCCCAAGCCCCCCGCCTTAACAGGCAGAAAGAGGTTGGTTCTGCTGCACTTTTCCCATGTTGATGCCCACATGAAAACGGCAAAGACACGATGAATTTTTTGAATGCTAACACCCGTCGCCGAAAGCACATTCATTACGTACCATATCTTTGCCACAAGGAAAACATTGCACACATAAGCGCGTGAGAACATTGACAACGGCTTGCCCTGCCATGAATCAGCTTTCTCTCTCGCTCTCTCTGCTTGGCCAGGAAGAGGCACCAGCGGCGTTCGGAGCCTGCGGACGTATTTCACATCGGCTCCTCTGGTTTTCAACTTACGTGGCTGAATTACGACCTGAAATGACCTGATCGCCATCAAATCGGTCAGTGAAGGTGCTCCGCGCCAGTTTGAGACATTTTCGGACAATCTACGTCCATATTTGCTCATGTTTTGAAGATTTCGTCTTCGTGCCGAGCGCGTCTCGTCAGGCCTAGCTCACCAAGGGCTCATACATTTGCCGGTCAGGCCTAGCGCCGCCGGCTGCTCATCGCCCAAACTCCTTTACTGCTTCATCTTTCAAGATGGAAGTTGGTGTAGAAGGAGAAGATATTTCACCAGAGGAATTTCATAACGATCCTCGTTGGACCCGTGCGGTGCGGGCCCGGAACAAGCTCTACCCCAACCTGAAGCAAGCCTCGGACAGCGGCACGTCCGCGTCTGCTGGAGCCTCGACAAGTTCGGACAACCTTGCTTCCGCGCCGAAAGGCAAGACACCCACTCTCAAGCTGAAGAGGCATGCTCCTCTTCCCCGGTTGCCGACATCGGACTACAAGGTTGTTTTCCGACCGGGCGGGGGCTTGGATCTTCGCCTAATAAATGGAGGTGCACTTCTGCCTCTGATCTGTGCTGAAGCAGTAGTCGATTACCACGAAGCGAGAATCAACGACAAGTTGCGCATCAACCCGCACAACAACTCTTTCACGGTGAGCACACCTTCTGAAGCTCGAATGAAACAGTTTGTCCGCATGCAAGGTCTTCGCCTCAACGACCAGATGTACCCCCTGAAAGCTTATGTCGCGGCCCCCGACAACGCCGTAAGAGGCATTATTTACAAAGCCGTCTACAATCAGACGCAAGATGAAATCTTCCAAGACCTTGTGGCCCTTAATCAGAGCAAGTACTTCACCATCGCCGACGCCCGGCAGCTCGGCAGGACCAAGTCAATTTTAGTCACGTTCATCGACACCGCGGAGGTACCGCGTCAACTGAACTTCTACGGCACTATTTATTCTTGCTACCCATTCAAGGCAAAAGTTGAAGCTTGCTTCAACTGTCGGAAGCCTGGACACCGTGCCGACGTCTGTCCCAAGGAGAAGACTGACCTGTGTTCCCGCTGCGGCGTTGCCCATCCACCCAAGCAAACGCCGGACTGCACGCCCAGGTGCATCTTATGCGGTGAAGCCCACTTCACGGCGACCAAACGCTGCAAAGTGCGCTTCGAACGCTCAGGAAACTCCTCCAAAAAATCCACACCGCCGATAAGGCTTTCGGACGCTCGACCTCCTGAGACAACTCTCAAGTCATCTAGACCATCTAGAAGCCGGTTTCGATCGTCTTCGAAGTCGCGCAGCCGCTCGAAGACGGGATCCCGCCATCGCCACAGCAGAAGCCGCTCGAGGTCCTTCCCGCCACTCCCGGACCAAACAGTCCAGGAATCCACGAAACAGGTGAGCTGGAGGCCGCAGTCTTCCCCGCTCGAGCGAGAGAACGCGGAACTTAAAGCTCAGTTAAAAACACAGTCTGAAGAAATTGCCGAGCTTAAACGGCAGCTGCAACTCCTTTTAAGGCGAGAGCAGTCCCCTGCAGTATTGCAAACCCAAGCACCTCCCATTTCCAAAACTCCTTCAAACTCTCCCCCCTCCGCGTCCTCTTCGCGCGCTACGTCGCCTGCTCGTGGCGTTCCCGCAAAACGCAAGATAGCCACTGGGGTAGTCCCTTCCGAGCCATCAATGCCAGACCAGACTGCCCTCCTTATGACGGCAATGCAGTCCCTGGAACGCTCGGTACAATCTTTCCGCGCCGAAACCCAGAACTGGATGACGAACGCCGCAAAACGACTAGAGGCTATTGAGAAGCGTCAAAGTGCTCAAGAGGCCTCGTTTTCTCAAATCCAAACCCAAGTTTGTGAGCTTCTCCCCAGAGGTTGCACTGTACTACCCATCCCTTTAGCTATTACTGACAGCACCCAACATGGCGGCACACCCCAACAGAATTAGCGTGTGGCAGTGGAACTGCAGAGGTTTCCGCACAAAGCGGAATAATCTGCAACTTCACTTATCTACCCTATCCCCTAGCGAGATACCGGCAGTGATAGCGCTGCAGGAGACGCTTGTTTCGGTTAAGCTCCGCGACTATACTACTTACGAGCCCTCCACCCAGCCTCAATCCAGGGTAGCGTCGTTGGTGCACCGCAACTTTACCGCGGTCGAACACCCTCTTGAGGTGGATGACGTGGATGGTCTCTTGCTGGAACTCCTGCCCCGCACACGAAATGCACACACCCTTTTTATTCTCAACCTCTATAGCCCGCCCAAGAGCCCTCCTGCCCCCCTCATTGGCGCAATCAAGAAAGCCCTCACAGTTAGCGCGGGAGGATCCCTACTAGTGGTTGGCGACTTCAATGCTAGCCATACCAGCTGGGGTTACCGAAAAAACTGCCGTAAGGGTACGGCAATTTTGTCCTTCGTTCAGGACGAAGGGCTTTCTATTCTCAACGACACCTCCTATCCCACCCGAATCGGATCTAGCGTTCAGCACGACACAAGCCCTGACTTGACTCTCTCAAAAGGCGTTCGAGAAAGCCGCTGGACTAATACCACTCACTCATTAGGCAGTGATCACTACATTTTATGCACTGAGCTCTCCATCTCCTCCCTCACCCCACCCAAACGCAATCGGGCCTGCGTGGTCGATTGGGATCGATTTCGCCGCATCCGGCAAAACGCACCGGACACCATTGTGGACTTGGAGGCCTGGGTGGCTTCTCTCACACAGGATGTGGAGTCGGCGACATCCACTATCCCGGAACCAGAGGACACTTCGGCTGCGGATAGTCGCCTTCTCCACATGTGGGAGGCACACGCCAGCCTTCAGAAACGCTGGCTGTCCCAAAAGCATAATCGCACCCTCAAACGGCGAATTTCCCGCCTTGTGAAAGCAATCGAAGCTTATACAAGGGACCTCGCTCGCCAGCAGTGGGGGCAGGTCTGTGACCGCATGAGCGGTAATCTAGGCCTTAAAGACACCTGGTCGCTTTTACGCTACCTCCTTGATCCTGGGCACACCAAGGCCACGCAGCGTAAGAATATTACCCGCATTATTCATCAGCTTCCCCTAGACGATGACGCCCTCCTTCAGACCTTAAAAGATCAGTACGTCCCTACAACCCCCTCTACCCCCCTCCCTTCTTACACCGGTTCTCCCAACCCTACCCTTGATAAGGAAATCTCTTCAGCTGAAGTCAGGGCGGCGATGCACCGCCTCAGGACGACATCAGCTCCGGGGACGGACCGAGTCACAAATAAGATGCTTCGTAACTTGGATGACCCGTCTGTCGATGCGGTCACGGACCTCTTCAACCAATGCTGGCGCACGGGAACCCTTCCGGCCCAGTGGACACACGCCCGTATCACATTTATCCCTAAACCCGGCAAACCACTCGACATCAAGAATCTCCGACCCATATCTCTAACTTCCTGTCTTGGCAAACTCTTTGAACATGTTGTGCTGGCACGCCTCCAGAACCACATAGATGACCACAACCTCTTCCCTGACACAATGATCGGCTTCCGGCCACATCTCTCCACGCAGGATGTTATGCTGCAACTGTCAGAAGATGTCCTTCACCCCCGCCACGCAAAGCGCACCCGAGCAATTCTCGCCCTAGATCTCACAAAGGCCTTTGATAATGTCCGTCACGCAGCCATTTTAGATGCTCTCTCATCGCTTCAAGTCGGCTCGCGTGTCCACCAGTACATATCCGCCTTTCTTAGTCATCGCACAGCAGAAATCAGCATCGGCTCGCTCTCATCTCCACCTTTCAAACTCGGTAGCATTGGCACCCCACAGGGTTCTGTCCTCTCTCCACTGCTTTTTAATATTACCCTTATCCCCATGGCACACGCCCTCAACCAAATCCCTGCCCTGTCCCACTCCTTATACGCCGATGATATTACACTGTGGACCACCACAGGTAGCATTGGCGCCATGGAAGATACATTACAGGCCGGAGCAGACACTGTTGTATCTTTTGCAGCAAATGTCGGCTTGGCTTGTTCCCCTACCAAATCGGAGCTTCTCATACTCCGACCTCCTAGGTGTCGTACAGACAAAGGCCCTCCCCCCCCCCCATCTTCTTGACAATTGACAACACCCGGATACCAGAAGTGGACAACATTAGGATTCTTGGTATTCTGATACAAAACAATGGCAAGAATACCGCAACCATCACTAAGCTGACGGTGATGGTTCATCAAACAATCCGCCTCATTCGCCGCATAGCCAATCGCCATCGCGGCATGCGCGAGCATGACCTCAGACGCCTGGTACAGGCATTTGTCCTGAGCCGTGTTGTGTACTCGCTCCCCTACCTTTTCCTCACGCGGGTGGAGGAAGACAAGGTTAACGCCCTTATCCGACAGGCGTACAAGGCCGCCCTCAACTTACCCCGCTACACTTCCAATGAACGCCTTCTTCACATGGGCATCCATAACTCCCTAGCTGAGCTCACAGAAGCCCACCGCTCAGCCCAGTTGGAGCGATTATCATCTACCCTCACCGGCCGGAACATCCTTGCTCGCATCCATCTCTCACCTCCCGGTCACTGCTCTACACAACATACACTTCCCCCTGCGATACACCGCGTTCTTAAGGTGCATCCCCTGCCAAAGAATATGCACCCAGAGCACCATGTCGATCGCCGCAAGGCACGCGCAGAAGCTCTTCACAAAAACTATGGCTTCCAGCCAGAGACCGTTTACGTAGACGCTGCCTCATACCCCTCCCGCCCAGCGTTCGCCCTCAGCGCTGTTTCCAACTCTTTGCAACTGGTCGCGGCCGGTACAACTTTTGCCTCCACTTCCCTGGAGGCGGAGGAGGCGGCGGTTGCCCTCGCCATAGCTACCACCCGAGCCACAACCATCTTTAGCGATTCTAAATCCGCCGTACGGAACTTCGCCCGCGGTCGGATCTCTACCCCAGCCTTCCGGTTCCTCGCCTCCCTCTCCCCACCCGAACACCCTATTCAACTAATATGGGTGCCCGCTCACACGGGTCACCCAGGCAACGAAGCAGCTCACTCTTTTGCTCGAGGATACGTCAGCCGAGCAGGGACTGCCACTGCCTGGGGAGATGCTCGCGAGCGCATGGTATCCTATCACGAAATCTCTCTCCATTACCGTGATCAACGAACCATCTACCCTCCTCCTCATAAATCTATGACTAAGCTACAACAGGTGACGTGGCGCCAGCTTCAGTCCCGTACATTCCCATCCCCCGCTTTCTTATCTTTGATCCATCCAGGACTGTTCTCGCCGCAGTGCACCCTGTGTGGAGCACCTAAAGCTGATTTTGAGCACATTATGATCAAATGCTCGGAATTCCACCCTCCAGCCACTTGGCAACTCTCCGACCTCGAGCGATGGGAGGCTGCGGTGTCCAGCTCTGACCCGGCCGTTCAAAAGCGGCTGACAGACTGGGCTTTGGGTGTCGCTGTGAAGCACCAGCTTTCGGCCACAACACGCAGCCAAGAGCCGACCCGTCATTAGAATGTAATCCCTTAAGGCTCCCAAATATAAAGTTTTTCACCACCACCACCTGCTTGGCCAGCCCAGAATGGGGTGGGATCTTGGTACGATTCAAGCGGCACGCCTAAATACTGGGTCGTCGGCAATTTTGACCATTGCAAACGAGAAAAGTATTCAGGCGTAACATCCCAGTCTCCATGCCAGAAACCGGCACTTTTTTCCCAATTTACTTCACAGCCTGTCTGTCGGCAGAATTTTTCAACAAGGGCAGTAACTTCTTGAATGCTTTCTCTGCTTGAACAGAATACCGCGATGTCTTCTGCATATGCCAGCATTTTGACCTGTGCTGACTGCAGCATAAAATCAGTTATACGTTCATTGTTTATGATAGACCGGCAGAGAGGCTCGAGGTAGGCCGCAAACAGTAGGGGTGACAGGGGGCAGCCTTGCCTCACTGACGACAGCACACGGATGCTGTCAGTGAGCTCTCCATTCACAATTATCCGTGTCGTGCAGTTCGCATACACCATTCGAACACCTTCCTCAATCACTCGCCCTATGTTTGAGTGTGTCAATACTTCGAACAAGGCATCGTGCGAAACGCGATCGAATGCTTTGGCGAGATCCAGCTGTATCATTGCCACTCGAGATCCAATCGCGTCACAACACTCCAAAACAGTACGTACCACGTGCACATTAGTTGCGATGCTTCGACCTTTAATGCCGCACGTCTGGTGTGGCCCAACCAGACTCGGTATTACACTTTGGAGCCTTTTCGCCAGCACTTTCATGTATATTTTGTAATCCACGTTGGTGAGGCTTATCGGCCGATAAGAACCCACCAACAGGCGTTTTCCTGGCTCATCATACTTCGGAATCAAAACAATGTGCGAGGTAGAAAACGAAGGTGGGACCTGCTTACGTTCGTATGACTCATCTAGCACTTTAAGAAAAATCTGGGCTGTGTAATCTTTAAATGCTTTGTAGAAAGCAGCGCC
>JAJIZL010124950.1:273030-306239 GCA_023969395.1 Amblyomma maculatum | reverse complement strand
CCGCATTATTCATCAGCTTCCCCTAGACGATGACGCCCTCCTTCAGACCTTAAAAGATCAGTACGTCCCTACAACCCCCTCTACCCCCCTCCCTTCTTACACCGGTTCTCCCAACCCTACCCTTGATAAGGAAATCTCTTCAGCTGAAGTCAGGGCGGCGATGCACCGCCTCAGGACGACATCAGCTCCGGGGACGGACCGAGTCACAAATAAGATGCTTCGTAACTTGGATGACCCGTCTGTCGATGCGGTCACGGACCTCTTCAACCAATGCTGGCGCACGGGAACCCTTCCGGCCCAGTGGACACACGCCCGTATCACATTTATCCCTAAACCCGGCAAACCACTCGACATCAAGAATCTCCGACCCATATCTCTAACTTCCTGTCTTGGCAAACTCTTTGAACATGTTGTGCTGGCACGCCTCCAGAACCACATAGATGACCACAACCTCTTCCCTGACACAATGATCGGCTTCCGGCCACATCTCTCCACGCAGGATGTTATGCTGCAACTGTCAGAAGATGTCCTTCACCCCCGCCACGCAAAGCGCACCCGAGCAATTCTCGCCCTAGATCTCACAAAGGCCTTTGATAATGTCCGTCACGCAGCCATTTTAGATGCTCTCTCATCGCTTCAAGTCGGCTCGCGTGTCCACCAGTACATATCCGCCTTTCTTAGTCATCGCACAGCAGAAATCAGCATCGGCTCGCTCTCATCTCCACCTTTCAAACTCGGTAGCATTGGCACCCCACAGGGTTCTGTCCTCTCTCCACTGCTTTTTAATATTACCCTTATCCCCATGGCACACGCCCTCAACCAAATCCCTGCCCTGTCCCACTCCTTATACGCCGATGATATTACACTGTGGACCACCACAGGTAGCATTGGCGCCATGGAAGATACATTACAGGCCGGAGCAGACACTGTTGTATCTTTTGCAGCAAATGTCGGCTTGGCTTGTTCCCCTACCAAATCGGAGCTTCTCATACTCCGACCTCCTAGGTGTCGTACAGACAAAGGCCCCCCCCCCCCCCCATCTTCTTGACAATTGACAACACCCGGATACCAGAAGTGGACAACATTAGGATTCTTGGTATTCTGATACAAAACAATGGCAAGAATACCGCAACCATCACTAAGCTGACGGTGATGGTTCATCAAACAATCCGCCTCATTCGCCGCATAGCCAATCGCCATCGCGGCATGCGCGAGCATGACCTCAGACGCCTGGTACAGGCATTTGTCCTGAGCCGTGTTGTGTACTCGCTCCCCTACCTTTTCCTCACGCGGGTGGAGGAAGACAAGGTTAACGCCCTTATCCGACAGGCGTACAAGGCCGCCCTCAACTTACCCCGCTACACTTCCAATGAACGCCTTCTTCACATGGGCATCCATAACTCCCTAGCTGAGCTCACAGAAGCCCACCGCTCAGCCCAGTTGGAGCGATTATCATCTACCCTCACCGGCCGGAACATCCTTGCTCGCATCCATCTCCCACCTCCCGGTCACTGCTCTACACAACATACACTTCCCCCTGCGATACACCGCGTTCTTAAGGTGCATCCCCTGCCAAAGAATATGCACCCAGAGCACCATGTCGATCGCCGCAAGGCACGCGCAGAAGCTCTTCACAAAAACTATGGCTTCCAGCCAGAGACCGTTTACGTAGACGCTGCCTCATACCCCTCCCGCCCAGCGTTCGCCCTCAGCGCTGTTTCCAACTCTTTGCAACTGGTCGCGGCCGGTACAACTTTTGCCTCCACTTCCCTGGAGGCGGAGGAGGCGGCGGTTGCCCTCGCCATAGCTACCACCCGAGCCACAACCATCTTTAGCGATTCTAAATCCGCCGTACGGAACTTCGCCCGCGGTCGGATCTCTACCCCAGCCTTCCGGTTCCTCGCCTCCCTCTCCCCACCCGAACACCCTATTCAACTAATATGGGTGCCCGCTCACACGGGTCACCCAGGCAACGAAGCAGCTCACTCTTTTGCTCGAGGATACGTCAGCCGAGCAGGGACTGCCACTGCCTGGGGAGATGCTCGCGAGCGCATGGTATCCTATCACGAAATCTCTCTCCATTACCGTGATCAACGAACCATCTACCCTCCTCCTCATAAATCTATGACTAAGCTACAACAGGTGACGTGGCGCCAGCTTCAGTCCCGTACATTCCCATCCCCCGCTTTCTTATCTTTGATCCATCCAGGACTGTTCTCGCCGCAGTGCACCCTGTGTGGAGCACCTAAAGCTGATTTTGAGCACATTATGATCAAATGCTCGGAATTCCACCCTCCAGCCACTTGGCAACTCTCCGACCTCGAGCGATGGGAGGCTGCGGTGTCCAGCTCTGACCCGGCCGTTCAAAAGCGGCTGACAGACTGGGCTTTGGGTGTCGCTGTGAAGCACCAGCTTTCGGCCACAACACGCAGCCAAGAGCCGACCCGTCATTAGAATGTAATCCCTTAAGGCTCCCAAATATAAAGTTTTTCACCACCACCACCTGCTTGGCCAGCCCAGAATGGGGTGGGATCTTGGTACGATTCAAGCGGCACGCCTAAATACTGGGTCGTCGGCAATTTTGACCATTGCAAACGAGAAAAGTATTCAGGCGTAACATCCCAGTCTCCATGCCAGAAACCGGCACTTTTTTCCCAATTTACTTCACAGCCTGTCTGTCGGCAGAATTTTTCAACAAGGGCAGTAACTTCTTGAATGCTTTCTCTGCTTGAACAGAATACCGCGATGTCTTCTGCATATGCCAGCATTTTGACCTGTGCTGACTGCAGCATAAAATCAGTTATACGTTCATTGTTTATGATAGACCGGCAGAGAGGCTCGAGGTAGGCCGCAAACAGTAGGGGTGACAGGGGGCAGCCTTGCCTCACTGACGACAGCACACGGATGCTGTCAGTGAGCTCTCCATTCACAATTATCCGTGTCGTGCAGTTCGCATACACCATTCGAACACCTTCCTCAATCACTCGCCCTATGTTTGAGTGTGTCAATACTTCGAACAAGGCATCGTGCGAAACGCGATCGAATGCTTTGGCGAGATCCAGCTGTATCATTGCCACTCGAGATCCAATCGCGTCACAACACTCCAAAACAGTACGTACCACGTGCACATTAGTTGCGATGCTTCGACCTTTAATGCCGCACGTCTGGTGTGGCCCAACCAGACTCGGTATTACACTTTGGAGCCTTTTCGCCAGCACTTTCATGTATATTTTGTAATCCACGTTGGTGAGGCTTATCGGCCGATAAGAACCCACCAACAGGCGTTTTCCTGGCTCATCATACTTCGGAATCAAAACAATGTGCGAGGTAGAAAACGAAGGTGGGACCTGCTTACGTTCGTATGACTCATCTAGCACTTTAAGAAAAATCTGGGCTGTGTAATCTTTAAATGCTTTGTAGAAAGCAGCGCCAAGCCCGTCAGGTCCTGGCGACTTTCCCATTGGAAGGTCGTCTATCGCACTTTCTATTTCTGTCAAACTTATGGGTCGTTCTAGACGCGTTTTAACATCCTCATCGAGCTTTGGCATTTGGCGCAAAAATTCTTCCTGAAAGCCATTTTTGACTTCGCGCTTACGGCCAAGCAATTCATTGTAGTGTTCTATAAAGGTATTTTTGATAGTAGCAGGGTCACTAGTTACAGCACCTCGGTTGTCAATTTGCCGTATTTCCTTTTGATACGCGTGCCGTTTCTCATCTGACAGCGCTCGCTTAGTTGGCGTCTCCCCCGCCCAAAATTTTTCCGACCTTGCTCTTATCACTGCTGCCTTATACTTTTCAGTGTCAATGTTTTCAAGTTGTCGTTTCAAGGCTTTTATTTCTTCTGAATATCTTCCCGGCTGGATGCTATCCATGCTAAACAAAAACTCAAGCTCCTCGTGCATTTCTTTCTCTTTTCTTTTTTCCTCATATCGAATTGCGCTTGCAGTTTTGATAGCTAAAAGCTTTACTCTCTGCTTTAGCTCCTCCCACTCAACTATATAGCTTTCGGCCTGCGTCGAAAGTAATTTATCGAGTTCTTTCGTTGTCTCTCTTACAAAACTGTCGTCCTCTAAAAGCTTCACGTTAAATTTCCACAGGTGCCAGTTAAATCGTGTCCTCCGCTGTTTCCTGCCAAATGTTCCAATTACTAAGCAATGGTCACTGAAGCTTATGGCTTAACGTCATACTCTGTGCACAATGAAGCCAGTTCAACAGAGACATAAATTCGATCTAATCTGGCGTGGCTATCCCTTTGAAAATGCGTGTATTTAGGGTGTGCGTCGTAAGAGAACAAATAGCCAACGTCTTCGAGATTACACTCATTAATTAAAGAGTGCAGCAGCTGAGCACTCTTATCCCTCACTGGCACATTTTTTGCGCGGTCCTGAGCGAAACAAACACAGTTGAAGTCTCCTATCAATATTACTACCTTGTCGCACCTAAGATGCATTTCGAGACTTTCGAAAAATGTTCTGCGCTCGCTCACCGCGTTCGGAGCATAAACACAGACAACACGATAACTATGATTTGAAAACGAAAAGTCAACAACAAGAAGGCGACCGCATTGGGAAGCCACAACGGAAGCAACGTTGATGCCTAAACTTTTACGAATAAATAAAACGCAGCCACCCGACGCGCCGACGGAATGGCAGACGCATACGTCATACAAAGAAGAAAAGGACGACGCCATACGATCAGTTAGCACTTCGCTTTCAATCTTAGTTTCTTGGATAGCGATTAGGTCAAGGTCATTAACAAGAATTAGGCGTCGCAGCTGACTTTGTCGTCTTCTTGCTCCCAAACCCCGGACATTTAAAGATGCTAGACGAAGTGTTACATCGAGATTAACCGCCATGTTTAGTAACAAAAGCCCCGCTAATAAGAGTTCGTGGCGGGTAACAAAACACTAAACTCACAGTGCATAAAGCCTCCATGCAGCGTTCCCCAATCCAGTCTTTCGCAAGCGCCGTACAGATCACAGCCAGCACCGTCTTTACTGAGTCCACCTGGCCACACAGGTCAAAGGATTATGGAGGCGGTTTCACCGCCTGCCTTGACTCGGATGGGACGTTCGGGTTCAGCCGCGATTTGACGGCCGGCCGTCTCCTCCCGGTTGTTTTTGGTGGCGGCTCCCCGCTGCCACTGCCGTCCAGTTGCTCACTCTCGGTATCTTTCTGGTCACGCGGCCGCTTTCCGGGAAGTATACCGGCACCGACGCCAGCTGCTCCCTGAGTAACGTCCATTGCGGGTGCTTCGGCGCCCTCGATGTTCGATTCGTCGTCGTTCGTCGCGTTATCCAACGCAGAATCCTCTTGGTCGGTGACTATTGGTTTGCTCGGTGGGCTAGCGTGAACACTAGACTTCTGCGGCACAAGGACTTGAAGATTAGGCTGCAATACTTCCTTGTCCACGAGTTCGATGCTTGAAAGCGGTACAAAAGCGCTTCTAGTGAATGCGGTGTTGCCTTAGAAACATGCCGTAGAACGTTATACTGCAGTGTATATCGGTAATTATGAGCATGTTACTTACAGAAATCGCAGTTACACGAGTAGCGAAGTACGTTTCCGCTACATTTCTTCTGCGCTCTGCGCACATGCAGAGCCATCTTGCGGCAAACACAGAAGAACCCCTCCTCGCAATGTGCGGCGCTGCCCCGACACGTGGCGCGCCACTCGCCCCTGATCCGTTACAAAGGGACTAGCTAACACTATCATCATCATCAACGTTTCGCCGTGCACCCTCACAGGTTGTAGAATCAAGCGTCTTTCCTTTCTTTAGATCACTATCTTCGCTCACCCGCTTCTCCCCTTCGGGCCGCGCGGGTACCGGTGCGAGGATGCCCCAATACCCTTGCGTTTAGTAAGTTTTCTCGACGAGGTGCAATAACGCTATCGCGTTCCACTCTTGAAGGCGAAGCTTAAGCGTCCTCCAAATTTTTTTTTAAGCTCGGATTGGGGACCGGAGGCCTTATTGCGGCGTAACACGGTCAACCATAACCCCCTCTCGTTCAGAAAATTTGTATTCGTGTGGCTATAAGTTTATTTGAAGATCGTATATTTATGAATTGAGCAACACTTTTGGGATGGGGCTCAAACCCACCACTACTTTTGAATCCCTAATTATACACGCTGCTCCTAGGCAGAGCAACTTCAGTCGTACGGCTTGGCGAAATTCAAACGAAAGTTGTTCAACAAATAAAGGTTTATGTGGTGATCAGCAAGGAAAGCGATGAAAACACCTGCAAGATCCTTGACTATCTCTCTGGCAGCACATGAACATGCTTCTAAGGGGAAACAATTTTTTTGGAAAAGTACATATGATAATGCATGAAACATAAGGAAAATATAAGTCAAAGAAAACGAAGTTGCTGTGTCATATCACAAACATTTCTAGAGTTATTTTAGCAATATACGAGATAAGTCAATATTAGTGCCGTGCATTGTGCGATTTAGGAATGTGAGTATCTGGAACTAAGACATTTTATGCCCACAATAAGTTCTACATTTAGCAATATACCATATTTCAAGGAAGGTGTACGTTATAAACAGCAATTTTCCGTTTGCTATGCTAGGCTTGCTTTTGCAACATTATTGCTAATAAACCAAGTTTATACATATGGCACAGCTTTTAATTGTACACTGAGGAAACATAATTATGTGGTCAAATAAACCTAGTTGCAGTCTGAGAGATTTATGAAAGTTGACACACGAAATATTAAGGCAATTTTTGTAAGACAGCAAGTTTACTAATGTTCCTTTCAGGGAAAATTCGCAAATGTGGCGCTTCAAAAAGAAGGGGGTGGGGGAAGGGGGGGGGGGGGGTAGCTTCATATGCCTATGTGTTGTAGTCTTCCAGATGAACTGTAGGTTGCGGCTGTGTCACAATAAGCGTGTGCGATCATATGCTGAAACCACGTTGACAACGGAAGACTCACTTCAGTTTTCTCGATATAATGACATATTTTATTTATTTCTTTATTCTTTCTTTATTCTATATTCTTTATTCTTTTCCTTCTTTATTCTTTTCTTTATTCAAAAGTCGCTATGAAGACTGAGTGGGGTTGCGTTTATGATCTGTCGCGTACTTTTTGCCCCCCCCCCCCCCCCGCCCTGGAAGTGTAACATTGCACCACTTCCTGCCGGTCGGTAAGCGATATCATATGACATGGATGCCACACCATTTTATTTTCCTTCAGTACAGTATAGCGACCGGCGTTAAGTATGAATGGAGACAGCATTAAGGGTGCGCGCTCAAACCCAACTGCTTGGAGCTCTCGACAGGTAAGGACAAATTACTAAATGCAGGTCACGTCTGTCAAAAAGGACATAACCGGGATGTATTTAGTCGGTAAAACACGGTTTAACAATTCAGCGATTAATTGTTTTCAAAATGGAGCAGAAAAGAGCACATTTAACGCGTAAAATATTGCATCGCTCTGTTACATTAAATAAGAAAACTGCACAGAAAAAAACGAACGAAACGAAAGTATCTATCCTATTCATCGATTCGTCCTCGGATTTTAAAGTGAAAACTTTACTACCTCCAATACGTGAAAATACGATGACCGGCGTGTGCACTGAATGGTACCCCCAAAAGTTTCCGTTGTCCATAGAAACAAGTGTGGCAGATAGAGCGTCTTTCTTTTACTCTGAAATAATTATTAAGGCGAAAACATTTCTTGGCTCATGGTAAAAATGCCGCGTCAGCGAGATTTGTCCGCTAGATTCTGCGAATGACAGATACTGCGTCTTACCTTTCCTGCAAGCAAAGCATAAAACACCGGTTAACATTGATGCGTTCAGTGTAAAGCTGGTTGCGTTCGAGAAGAGGCGCGCGATATGCAGGGAGCAGCAGCGATGCTCAGCCTTTCGCATTTCGCCACTGCAGAGTCTGCAGCGCTCTAAGAGTTTTTTTTTTCTTTTCATTAAAAATTAAATCAAATTCGTTTATAGAAATAGAAAGGCGCAATATCTGTCACACTTTTTCCACGAAAACATAATCCGGGCCTTAAAGGTGGTGGTGGTAAAAATATTTTAATGAAAATGATTAGGAGGTTGTAGCGGCGGTTGGAGTCCTCAGTCCGGAACCCCATTGGCGTAGGCTGCTGTCCGCGCTCTTCCGATGAGTTCTTTTTGAACCCTTGCGTCCGAGCTGGTCAGAGCTGCCTCCCACCCCTCCTGCGTTGGCTGGTTATTAATAGTGACAGTCTGATTTCGCTGGCATGCCCACACCATATGGTATAGGTCCGCCTTCTCCCCGCAGAATTTGCATTGTGAGTCAAATGACTCTGGATCTATTGCGTGTAGTCTGCGTGGATTGTTAAAAGTGTTGGTCTGTAGCTTGCGGAGGTGTATCTCCTCCCCTTTGTCTAGTGTCTTTGCCGGTGGAGGGTAGACCCGGCGAGATAATCTTAAGTGCTGAAGTATTTCGGTGTAAGTTAGCAATGGGATAGGAGGTTCCACGAGATCCGTATTGGGTGCCCGGGGGAGAAATGCTCGGGCTGAGGCGTGTGCGCTCTCGTTCCCTGGGATGCCCTGGTGACCTGGTACCCATACTAAGTGTTTATTCATGGGTTGGTAGCCACGGGTGTAACTATCTTGCAGGATTTTAGCTGCTAGCGGTGCAATCCTGCCCCTGAGGTAATTGCGATATGCTGTCTGTGAATCTGTAAGAATGTATTCTGAGGTAGTGTGTGTCGCAGCTAGGGCAATTGCCACTTCCTCCGCAGCCAGTGTGTCATGGCTGTGTAATATTAGTCCATCCACTGTTTTATCTTGGTGTACTACCGCAACGGCCTAGAGGAACCGTAGTGGAGGGCTGCAGTGTAACTTTGGCCCCTGGGGATACGCACTAACATTGCACTAACATCGTGCACTAACATGGTACAGCACACGAATGCTTCTCCCTCATACCCATTTGAAAACGCAGCCGTCGTCGGTCAGGTTCGAACTTACCTCAGCAACAGTAGTCCTGCATATTAACACTCATCGATTGATTTATAGGAAGGGAAAGGCGCGGTAAACCTCGGCCACGGCGGTCGATTTTTTTATGGCGACGAAAAGCAAGGCCTCCGTGTGCTGTGCGTTATCAGTGCACATTAAAGAACCCCAGATGGTCGAAATAATTTGTAGCTCTCCACTACGGCGCCTCTCATAGACTACGGCGCGAAACAAGGCTTCAACTTCGTAGGTTACATGTGGCCGGTCGCTAGAGTTTCTCAGAATCACATGATTTTTACTTTTTTATACATTCTCCTGAGTTGTGACTGAACTTTGAGATAGTTATTCATTTTCGATTCAGCTGTTTTACTAATCGATTTATGTTCTGTTGCTTTTTAACTACGCGATTCAGATTCGATCTGGTGTCGAATAAGTGCTTTTGGTTCACCTCTAGCTAAGGGGCTTGCTTTTGCGCTTAGCAGTATTAAGAATGAGGGCATCACTGCAGCTGGCAATTCTCATTATAGGAGGTTGCACATGGGCTCTGTATTGATGCGCCATTGACGAACACGTATACTTCAGAGGCTTTTTGGTAGCTGACATCGCCAAACTCTGATTGGTCAGTGCTTTAAGTGACGTCACAACATCATGTGACACGGCCATGTTAGGGTTGGGTTCAACTCGGGCTGCGTTTTTGAGCGTGCGACCGGAATCCTGCCCTTTTATTTTTTATTTTTATTTTATTGTTACCCTCAAGGTAAAACATTACATTAAATTACATTCTTAGATTCTCAGTGAGGCTGTAGGCCACGCAGGCACGTTTTTGTAGCAAAAACCATATTCGGCTACCAGTCGAGCATTTCGCTGTGGAACTGTTCTGGAATGTGTGGAATGCACCGCGGAGAGGAGGAGCAGGTGCGAGGAGCGTGACATCAGAGCGTAGCCACCGCGCGCGCCGTCATGCGGGTGCAACGTGCTAGCTATGCGTATACTGCGAATACGCAACTGCGTGTATAAACGGAGGGGGACACAGCGGCCGCAGCACAGTCATTTCGCATGGACAAGGAAAGTCGGGCAGCTGCTCAGTGGCGGTATCGACAGGAGAGGCTCAATACCTCGGATCCAGTAATTGTCGCCTTGCGATTGGCCATTCAGTAGAGAAATAATGAATACCGAAAGGCCGAGCGAGCAGCAGAAACGCCTGAGCAGAAAGAACAACGTCTCGCCAATAAGATACGCCAAGATTCCGAGCGTCACAGCCGGCGCATAGCAGCTCAGATGGAGCCTTCGGAAGATCAAGAGAATCGACGATAGCGACGGAAGAGGATGTAAAGGCGCTTCGTGTAACTTGGTTGCTGATGTCAGTCGTCTTAAACCTAATAAGAAAGCCGAAGTCTGCATCTACATGAGACAAGGTGTGGCTGCTGTCAGACATCTGCATCCGATCTCAGTGGACAATGAAGAAGCCTGCTGTATTAGACTTGTGAAGAGCGTTATTGTCGCACACGTTTACGTGGCGTCGAAAACATCTATCGAACATACGATGTGTGGCTGCCGCCTGTGTGCCAGCTTACGGCATTGTTTCAGAGTTGTGCGTGTCTTTAGGGGAGTTCAACGGGGAACAGGACTCGTTTTGTCTTCATATGAAACAAAAATTCGATTAATCTGCCATCAAAGTCTAATACCCCAATCACAGTGGGGTCTGCCATTGATCTTATATATCAAAGATAATCTGTACATTTAAAATTTCTGCTGAAATGTGGATTTAATAGTTCGTTTGAACGTCTAGCGCTGCCAGTAATTCGGACACAGCAGGGTCGAATTGTCAGCAGCAGGGCACAGCTTCAAGCACGAGAGATGGGCGCCGGAGCCAAGCGATGGTGATGGCGATGCCGCAGCGTTTTCCGTTCCTTGTCTTCTTTACATTTCCCCCACGTGAAGAAGTCGCCATCCTGGCGACTCAGGGAGAAGAGACGACCAGAGGGTTGTAATATGGCTTGAGGCGGCTAACGTGGACAATCTCGCGGCCGCGACGGCGGTGGTCAGAAGAAGGGGTGACTGGCTCGATGACGTAGTTCACAGGGGATGTGCGTTCCAAGACTCGATAAGGTCCGTGGTATTTGGTGTCTAGTTTGTTGGTGGCAGGAACGCATAGCCAAACGAAGCTGTCGGCCTGGAACGTGGGAGCAGGGGTATAGGTATCATGCTGATCTTTGCGATAGCCTTGAGTGTTGGAGGTAAACGTGCGAGCTAGCTGACGGCATTCCTCGGCCTTCTGTACAATGTCTGACAAAGCACTGTACTCAGAGGCATCTGGATGGTATGGCAAAATTGTGTCCAGAGTACAAGATGGTTCACGGCCGTATAAGCGAAAGAAGGGCGAAAAACCAGTTGTTGCTTGGGTGGCAGTGTTGTACGCGAACGTTACGAATGGCAGTACTTGGTCCCAGTTGGAGCTTCCAGATTCAGATGTAACATACATTGCGAGCATGTCCCCAAGCGTACGGTTGAAGCGCTCCGTGAGGCCGTTTGTTTGCGGGTGGTACGCAGTTGTAGCTCGATGTATCGATTTACAAGACGACAGGAGCTCTTGGACTACTTCGGAAAGAAAGACACGACCTCTATCACTCAGTAGCTCGCGGGGGGCGCCGTGTCGAAGAATGAAGTGGTGCAGAAGAAAATGGGCTACCTCTCGGGCTGTCGCCGCGGGAAGTGCAGCAGTCTCGGCGTAACGGGTCAGGTGGTCGACGGCGACGATGACCCATCGATTACCAGTGGCACTGCATGGTAGCGGACCATAAAGGTCGATTCCCACGCGATCAAACGGGCGAGCTGGACACGGTAAAGGCTGAAGAGGGCCAGCAGGGTGGCGAGAAATCTTGCGTTGTTGACAGGCGGTACAAGAGCGAATGTAGCGACGTACGAAATTGTACATTCCCCGCCAGTAGTACCTTTGACGAATTCGATCATATGTTTTGAGGACGCCGGCATGAGCGCTTTGCGGGTCACTATGATGGTGGGCACAAACCTCGGAGCGGAGGTGGCGCGGAATGACAAGAAGCCACGTTCTGCCGTCTGAGTTGTAGTTCCTTCGGTAGAGAAGGCCTTCCCGAATGGCGAAATGGGAGGCCTGTCGGCGGAGTGCCCAAAGATGCGTAGCCGCGGAAGTAGTGCCAAGGATATCTAGCAGGTTA
Source organism: Amblyomma maculatum (assembly GCA_023969395.1). Taxonomy (NCBI): domain Eukaryota; kingdom Metazoa; phylum Arthropoda; class Arachnida; order Ixodida; family Ixodidae; genus Amblyomma; species Amblyomma maculatum. The sequence continues at coordinate 294,106 of JAJIZL010124950.1, read as the reverse complement.
GAAACCCAAGGATCTTGTCGTTGCTCGAAAGGCATATCCTCAATGGTGAGTGCTGACAAGAGTGTTTGAGGAGGGGACGATGAGTTAGGCGAGCACACCGGTGACCGAGAAAGAGCGTCGGCGTCAGAGTGCTTGCGGCCAGAGCGGTACACTACACGGATGTCGTATTCCTGAAGCCTGAGAGCCCAGCGCCCGAGACGGCCAGACGGATCCTTGAGAGACGCGAGCCAGCAGAGAGCGTGATGATCTGTAACTACCTCGAAGGAGTGGCCGTATAAGTAAGGACGGAACTTCGTTACAGCCCACACGATTGCTAAGCACTCCTTTTCGGTAACGGAGTAGTTGGACTCGGCTTTGGTGAGAGCACGGCTGGCGTAGGCGACAACGTATTCGGAGAAGCCAGGCTTGCGCTGGGCGAGGACGGCGCCGAGGCCGACACCACTGGCATCGGTGTGAAGTTCTGTAGGTGCAGTAGGGTCGTAATGGCGAAGGATTGGCGGTGACGTTAGAACATTGCGCAGTGTCGCGAATGCATCATCGCAGGCTGCCGACCAAGAGGAGAGGTTAGGGGTGCCTTTCAAGAGCTGTGTAAGGGGGGCTATGATGGTTGCGAAATTCCGAACAAAACGACGAAAGTACGAGCAGAGGCCCACGAAGCTTCGCAGTTGTTTCAAAGTGGTCGGTTTCGGAAAGTCAGCGACGGCGCGCAGCTTCTCAGGATCAGGCAGAACTCCATCTTTACACACAACATGTCCGAGTATTGTGAGCTGGCGGGCACCAAAGCGGCACTTTTTGAGGTTCAGTTGAAGACCGGCGCGGGTTAGGCAGGTGAAGACCTGGCGAAGTCGAGTCAGATGGGTCGGGAAGTCGGTTGAAAAGACGACGATATCATCAAGGTAGCATAAACAGATGTTCCATTTCAGGCCGCGCAGTACAGTGTCCATCATTCTTTCAAATGTGGCTGGGGCGTTACAGAGTCCGAATGGCATAACATTAAATTCGTATAGTCCGTCTGGAGTAATAAAGGCGGTCTTAGGACGATCCGCCTCTGCCATGGGCACCTGCCAGTACCCGGAGCGTAAATCGAGTGAGGAAAAGAATTCTGCGCCTTGCAAGCAGTCTAGGGCATCGTCGATTCGTGGGAGGGGGTACACATCACGACGAGTGATTTTGTTGAGACGGCGATAATCAACACAAAATCGTATGGAGCCATCCTTCTTTTTAACTAGGACCACAGGAGACGACCATGGGCTACAGGATTCTCTAATTACTCCGCGTTGGAGCATGTCGTCGACTTGTTGGGCAATAACACGGCGCTCAGTCGGGGACACACGATACGGCCGCTGATGGAGAGGTGGATGAGCGCCAGTGTCGATGAGGTGGGAAATGGTCGTCGTGCGGCCCAAGGAAGATTGCGGGATGTCGAAGGAGGAGCGGAATTGGTGTAGAAGGTCAAGAAGTTGCTCGCGGTGGCGCGGCTCTAGAGCGCTGTCCACAGAATGGTCAAAAAGGTCCCGTTGTAGCGGATCGGAAGCCACACGAGTTGGGGTCAAGGCGTCAACTTGGCAAACAGGGAATGACTCATCATCAAAGGCGAACAGAAGGTCCACGGGCTCGATGCGGCCAAGGCACTCCCCTTCGATCAACACAGCGGGAGACGCAAGAGGATTGGCTACCAGAAGTGTGCTAGCGCCGTTGTTCATGTCAATGACGGCAAACGGCAGCGGTAAGTGGCGGCGGCGGCAGACAACGTCAGAGGGCACAAAGAGGACTGTCGCGGCGGTGGTAAAAGAGGCAGTGAGGGGAACCAGAACAGCGCTAACGGGTGGGATGGTTGTGTCATGAGCTACGAGGAGTTTGGTCGCAAAACGAGGACACGGCTCGTGGAGCAGGGCATCAGACGGTGCATCACTCGATTCAATGAGCTCTACTTGTGGACTGGCGCAGTCAATGATAGCATGATGCTGGGACAGGAAATCCCAGCCGAGAATGACGTCATGAGAACATGTGGGGAGAACGACGAATTCGATGATGTACAAGGCTGCAGCAATGACGACGCGAGCAGTGCAGATAGCTGTCGGCTGTATACTGTGAGCTGATGCGGTACGAAGTGATAGTCCCTCAAGAGGCGTAGTCACTTTTCGGAGGGAGCGGCAGAGTTTTTGGCTGATAACTGATACAGCGGCACCGGTGTCGACGAGCGCAAGAGTATGAACACCTTCAACGATGACAGCAGTAACATTCGCGGGATTAAGACGAGGACTTTGAAATTCTGTCGAATACGCAGTTCGTGCCTCGCGAACTGCGGCGGTTAGTTTTCCGGCTGAGTAGCGGGTCGTCGGCGCATTGGCGAAATGGAGCGGCGACGTGGTGATGGCGAACGACGAGGCAGGAAGTCCGGAGAGTCAGGGGGTGCTGTTGGAGGACCCGATGGGACGGGGAACTGGGGGGCCAAATAAGGTGGCGCAGGCCGCGCAGCAAAGGCCATATTTATTCGGCGCCGGCAGTAGCGTGTAGTGTGCCCAGGGATGCCGCAGTGGTAGCAAATAGGCCTGTTGTCTGCAGTGCGCCATGGAGATGGTGTCTGACGCAAGGGGGGAGCAAACGCTGTTGGTGCCGAACGCACAGGGGGCGAAGCATAGGCATATGCTGGCTCAGGAGGTGGACTTGAAGTAACTTCGGCATACGTGCGACGCAATACATGAGGAGGAGCCGGCGCGAATGCTGGAGCGTAGCTCAGTGGCGCAACGCCGGACGATGAAATTGTGGTCGTAGGGAACGGCATTGAGGGTGCGACCGGAGCTGATTGAGGAACAGAATTAGGAAGGACTTCAGATACATGCTGCTGGATTGCACGGCGAAGCTCCGGAACAAGGCCAGTTGGTGACGACTCCTTAACATATGGCTGCAGGGACAGTTGTCGCGCGACCTCCTGACGTACAAAAGCCTTGATGTCTTCAGAGAGGCTAGATGACTCCCTCTCCGCGGCTAGTCCAGCAAGTGATGCTTGAGGCTGGCGAATCAAAACACGCTCCTTGCGAAGTTCGTCGTAGCTTTGACAGAGGTCATAGATTTCCTTGACTGTCGTGGGGCCTTTGGCGACGAGCATGTTGAAAGCGCCGTCATCAATTCCTATGAGGACATGACGTATCTTAACGGCCTCGGTCATGGTCGGGTCAACGCGACGACACATATCAACAATGTCCTCAATGTAACTGGTGAACGTTTCACCGGGCAGCTGCAGTCGCGACCGAAGACGCTGTTCCGCGCGGAGTTTTCGGACGGCGGGGCGGCCAAAGACATCAGAAAATTTCGTCTTGAAACTCGCCCAGGTAGTAAAGTCCGACTCGTGGTTTCTAAACCACAGATTAGCGACGTCGCTCAAGTAAAAGATGACATTGTTGAGCTTACGGTTGTCGTCCCAGTTATTGTGACGGCTGACCCGTTCGCAAGTGGTCAGCCAATCGTCGACGTCGTCATCGCTGCTTCCACTGAAGGTAGCGGGGTCCCGTTGACGAATCGCACCAGTGCAGGTGACGGGCGGAGGTAGGTGCAATGAAGTCGGCTCCGTCATTGGTGTAGTCAACGTTCTGCTGCGAAGTTCCAGGGCGAGATGGGTACAGGGAACCTCAGATTGACCTCCACCAAGTGAAATGTGGATTTAATAGTTCGTTTGAACGTCTAGCGCTGCCAGTAATTCGGACACAGCAGGGTCGAATTCTCAGCAGCAGGGCACAGCTTCAAGCACGAGAGATGGGCGCCGGAGCCAAGCGATGGTGATGGCGATGCCGCAGCGTTTTCCGTTCCTTGTCTTCTTTACACAGCATACATTCAACCGAAACGGCCACGTGTTACTCTACTGATCACCGGGCCTTCTTTCGTTCTGTTCATGAAATAAAAAAATAATGTGTGGCGACCAAAGTCTTTTCTTGCTAATCTATATAAGCTCAACAATAGGCTCGGTAAAATGCAGACACCAGAGGAAAGTTGCTCTCGCTACGTATATACTGGTGTAGCCGAGTTAAACCACTGCCAATTTTTGCGGCTTGATTAAAGCATATTTTGTTGAATGGTCTTTAGGATATTGCCGCGAAACCTTCAAAACAGTATTTGTTGTTTTTTAACAGCCGCCAGCATACAGGCTTATCACTCTGATTCTGGACCGCGTATCAGTTCCGTAATCTTTGTTTGTTAATGCTAGATGTCGCGAGTCACACCTATATCAGTTTTGTTGTAGCGCAAGATGCACCGAGATCTGTCTCGAATGTTCCGGCCACTCGGGTGTCTTTCCACAATGTTCCAGCCCATGCTGGTAGCTGTTTGCGACGTTATCTATTCTGCGCAGCCTTTAAATTGAGCGTTGCTGAGTGTGACGGGCATTCTTTGTTCGACGACCGACGAGCGCGTTCGTAGCTATCGCCGCCGCCGAGTTGCTTAGATCTTTTGCGGGCTCAAGTCAGCCCCAGTAAAGAGTTATTTCAGTACCATCACGCCTGTGTCTTCTTTTGGCGTGTACGGCACTGTCACCACTACGTGACATCTGGTGGAGGTGATATCGATGGTCGCAGAGTCACTGCCCTTGTAGACACCGGAGTTGACTATTCAGTCATCAGTGGACCGTTAGCCTCCCATCTCAGGAAGATTACAACCGCTTGGGATGGCCCGCTGATTCGCACCGCAGGTGGCAACCTGATTACTCCATAGGGACGATGTACTGCAAGAAAAACCGTAAATGGGCGTACTTACCTCACCAGCTTTGTGGTCTTGCAGCCGTGTTCCCGCGACGTGATTTTAGGCATGGACTTCCTAAATGAAAATAGGGCTATCATCGACCTCCGATCCAAGCTCATCAAGCTTTCTGCAGACAAAGCCATACCTGCTACGACGACTTCGACGCAACACGTCGCTCTAAACGTCCTCGACGAAGAATTGACCGTGCCGCCCCTATAAAGCGTCGCTGTCAGTGTAGGTAGCACAGACATCGAAATCACTGAAGGCATCGTCGAAGGAAATATCCAACTGCTCTTGGAACGAGGTATCGGCATCGCAAGAGGCATCGCGAAATTTCGGAGAGGACAAGCTCAGGTGCTGGTAACAAGCTTCACTGAAGAATACAGGCATCTCAACAAGGGCACGACCATCGCTTTTCTCGACGAATTAGCGGACCTCAAAGACGTATTCGCCCTCCACGACCAACCACTGGAAGAAGCACCGGACCAATTCTGTCAGCCCACTTTTGACATCAACCCAGTATTGACCCACAGCAGGATAAAACCAGATTCGCAGTCTTCTGCGAAACTACAGGGAGTGCTTCTCGTTATCATCGAAGGTACGACAAACACCACTGGCCAAGCACCGCATTATGAAGGACGAACACGACCGACCTCTGCGCCAAAGCCTTTATCGTGTATCGCCGCGAGAACGGCAGGCCATTCGCGATCAAGTTGAGGAAATGCTGCGTGATGACGTAATCCAACCATCGAACAGCCCCTGGGCGGCACCAGTCGTTTTGGCCAAGAAGAAAGACAGCACACTTCGCTTCTGCGTTGATTACCGCCGCTTGAATAGCATAACGAAGAAGAATGTCTACCCGCTTCCCCGTATCGACGACACTCTCGACCGGCTCTGCAATCCAAGGTACTTCTCATTGATGGACCTGTAAGCGGATATTGGCAAATTAAGGTCGACGAAAGAGATCGCGAGAAGACCGCATTCATCACACCGGACGGCCTTTATGAGTTCAAGGTGATGCCATTTGGCCTCTGCTCCGCACCAGCCACGTTTCAACGAGTAATGGACACAGTCCTGGCAGGCTGGAAGTGGCAAATTTGTTTGGTATATTTGGACGACGTTGTCTTCTCGTCAAACTTTGAAGACCACCTCAAACGACTACAGACAGTGCTGGAAGCCATCAAGTCATCAGGACTAACGCTAAAAGCAGAGAAGTGTCACTTCGCCTACGAAGAACTCCGGTTCCTAGGTCACATCGTTAGCAAGGACGGTATTCGCCCAGACCCGGAGAAAATAGCTGCAATCGCACAATTCCCACCGCCTGCCGACAAGAAAGCTGTGCGCCGATTCCTTGGGCTGTGCGCTTATTATCGACGATTTGTCAGAAACTTTTCGCGGATCACCGAACCGTTGACGCAGCTTACAAAGGCTGAAGTACCTTTTAAATGGGAAGCGCCGCAAGGAGAAGCCTTCAACGAGCTGAAGCGCAGCCTGCAATCCCCTCCTGTACTTGGCGACTTTGATGAAAACGCCGAGACCGAAATTCACACCGACGCGAGCAGTGTGGGCCTAGGAGCCATTCTCGTCCAGAAGAGTGCGGGACAGGAAAAAGTAATCGCCTACGCTAGCAGGTCCCTCACAAAAGGCGAAGTCAATTACTCGACGACCGAGAAGGAGTGCCTTGCGATCATCTGGGCTACTTGTAAGTTTCGTCCGTACCTATACGGCCGACCATTTAAGGTTCTTAGCGACCATCATGCGCTCTGCTGGCTGGCTAATTTGAAAGATCCCTCCGGCCGCCTTGCCAGATGGTGCCTAAGAATTTGACTTGACTGTAGTCTATAGGTCGGGCTGGAAGCACTCCGACGCAGCGATCAGATCCTGAGCTGAAAGCGCTAGCCGATTACTTAGAAGGAAAGACCACTTCCCCTCCTGGTGTGTTCAGGCGACATTTACCATCGTTCGTGTTAAGCAATGGCCTCCTAGTGAAGAACTTTGCAACCAACAAGACCGCGCAGCTTCTTGTAGTGCCTAAAAACCTCCGGCAGGAAATTCTGCAGGCGTTGCACGATGAGCCCACAGCAGGCCATCTCGGATTTGCGCGTACGTTGCATCGAATCCAGGAGAAGTATTACTGGCCGCGACTGCCTGCCGAAGTTGCCCACTACGTGAAGACGTGTCTTGAGAGCCTACGACGCAAGACGTCGCCGATCAGACCAGCAGGACTACTACACCCGATTCCGCCCCCAATCCTGCCCTTCCAACAAATTGGGATGGATCTTCTCGGCCCCTTTCCATCTTCGTCTATGGGTAACAAGTGGATCATCGTGGCCACTGACTACTTTACCCGTTACGCCGAAACAAGAGCACTACCAAATGGTACCGCGGCAAAAGTCGCCAAATTTTTTCTCGAACAAATTCTCTTGCGACACGGCGCCCCAGAAGTGCTCATCACGGACAGGGGAACGGCGTTTACGGCAGAGTTGACGCAAGCCATCCTGGAATACAGTCACACAAGCCATCGACGAATAACTGCGTACCATCCCCAGACCAATGGCCTTACGGAGCGCCTGAACAAAACGATCGCGGACATGATCGCTATGTACGTCGACGCTGAACACAAGACCTGGGACGCCATCTTGCAGTACGTGATCTTCGCGTATAATACGGCAGTCCAGGAGACGACCAGAGCGACCCCGTTTAAGCTTGTGTACGGCAGGGAGCCCCCGATGACGCTCGACGCAATGTTGCCGCACGTAACCAGCGAAGACAACCTTGATGTCGCCGCCTACCTGCAGCGTGCAGAGGAAGCCAGACGACTCGGACGGCTGCATATTAAAGAGCAACAGTGCACCGACAGCCGACGATACAATTTACGACGACACCACGCAGAGTACAATCCAGGAGACCAAGTGTGGGTTTGGACACGAATTCGCCGTCGCAGATTAAGTGAAAAGTTGTTGCGTCAATACTTTGGGCCATACAAAATCCTTTGCCGCGTCGGACCACTGGACTATGAAGTCATTCCCGACGTAACGTCAGCATCACAACGGCGACGCGCACGCCCAGAAATTGTACATGTTGTACGACTGAAGCCATATTACGCGCGTTAAAGAATCTGTGGTGCTTAAATTTTGCAGTGTTTATGTTTAAGTTTCTCTATTTTGGAACATCGAGGCGATGTTTTTTTAAGGGGGAGTAAGGCCGCGAAACCTTCAAAACAGTATTTGTTGTTTTTTAACAGCCGCCGGAATACAGGCTCATCACTCTGATTCTGCACCGCGTATCAGTTCCGTAATCTTTGTTTGTTAATGCTCGATGTCGCGAGTCACACCTTTATCAGTTTTGTTGTAGCGCAAGATGCACCGAGATCTGTCTCGAATGTCCCGGCCACTCGGATGTGTTTCCACAATGTTCCAGCCCGTGCTGGTAGCTGTTTGCGACGTTATCACGATTGTTCTGTGCAGCCTTTAAATTCAGCGTTGCCGAGTGTGACGGGCATTCTTTGTTCGACGATCGACGAGCGCGTTCGTTGCTATCGCCGCCGCCGACTTGCTTAGTTCTTTTGCGGGCGCAAGTCAGCCCCAATAAAGAGTTATTTCAGTAGCATCACGCCTGTGTCTTCTTTTGGCGTGTACGGCATTGTCACCACTACGTGACAATATCATGGTAGCTCATGACACGACTCTATGCTAGTGAGCATGCGTGAGATTGGGGAGGTACAATTTTGGGGATCAGCGCTTGAGCGACTACCAAGGCGCGTGTTCGGTACAGTGACCAAGGTCCGTGTGAGAAGTCGGCGGTCGGGAGTCCATAGCGCTGTCCAGTGACGCCCTTATGTGCGAAAAGTGTAATCTAATTTATTTGCTGGCGGAATCTGCAATATTGAAGCTATTGTGAATAGTTCTTATCGTTATTGTCTGTGGTCTGGAGCCAAGGCACATTGTATTTTTTTCCTAGTTGTACACTGCACATCTCCCCTCTATCTCGTTTCATTTTGCTGTCCCAAAAAGCACGAAGTTACTCCCGCGCACTCTTACCTTGGTGGAAACGGTGGGCGTTGCGGCGAGCAAAATGCTGTCCATCGCCATTGTGCTCAACTGAGAGAGCTGTTCTGCTTTTCTTCCCTCTCAGATCTGCGCAGCTCCGCGTTGGCTGCAAGAATCAACACCGGATCATGTTACGTTTTATGCGGTAGGTGAGCACGTACAGAAAGAGGAATGTGCAAAGTGACGAGCTTGAGGTCGTAATTCGAACAAGAGTCACAAAAAATCAGAAGGAAAAAATATTGCCATATATCGAAAAGCGCCAGAGCCTGCGGCCTCTGCAAGTCGAAGAACAGATGTGGTAGTACGTACTTGCCTAGGTTTCACAGATGCTTCAAAATTCTGAGAAGGCTCAAAGGAACCTCGGATTTCAATTTGCGGATACTTTTTAGGGTAATAGCCGCATAAACAATGACCTGTGTGACTGAGGACAGGCGGTTACCATCCTGCCGCGTATTCATAAGATGCATTCTAAAAACAACCATCTTCTCAAACCGCCACATGAGCACCCGCATCACAGTCTGCAAATCTAGAACAATGAGCTTTTAGGGGCATTCCACTCTTAATGCACTGGTATACGATCACCTTCTACCGACACTATGCCGTTGTCGCATTTCCTTATCCTTGAGGGTCGACTCCCGCGTTTTGGTTCTCATTCAAGTGCTCAATTCCTATACTTCGAGCACATGACACTATATGTGCTCAACATATTAACATGTCCACTTTCACTTACGTCCAAGCCTACGATGATAAACGGGGGTAAAGCTTACATTGCTTAAAGGTTTGGGTTTAGTTTGGTTTATGTAGTTTAAGGATTTAGGCTATGAGAGACGTCGTATTGAAGGACTCCGGAAATTTCGACCACATGAGGTTCTTTAACGTGCACTGACATTGAACGGCACATGGGCGCCTTGCTTTTCACCTCTATCGAAAAGTGGCCGCCGCGGCCGGGAGTCGATCCCGCATCCTTGGACGCAGTAATCGAGCGCGCTAACCACTGCACCACAACGTCGACTTTCCGTTGTTGAAACCTCTCTCAAGAGTTGCTATGACCACCGGTCGCAACTGCATTCTGCTGGTCGCTCAAGAGTGATCGATGAGGTAACGGTTGGCGTAATTTCGCTTTCGAACGCGTGCTCTTCTCTTTGGTGTTCAGAAGCTTGCTTAACGCAGCGGTAGTTTATAAATAGCTCTCAGGTCTCTGTCCAATACCTTTTGCAAGAACAAGGAAATGCAAAGGCCAATGTACGTTGTGCGGGAGAACCATGAGCGACTCACTGAAATGCAGCCAGAGATTTCCGCTGACGTGCAACGATTCTTGTTCGCAGGCGATGATAGCTCGCTATCAGCTTCTTGACGTTGTCGCAGTTTTTCGAGCTCACGATGGCTGATACCGCACTACTTCTTCTTCGGCAGCCAAGGCGCGTAGCTTCTTCTTCTTTTTGGCCCTTTGAAACATGGCACATATCGACATGGGGGGAGTGCCGAAGGTAAAGTGGCTTATACATTCTTACCATACTTCTTATCGTCTCTGTACTTTCGTCACATAGGCATATTACATGGAGTTCGATGCTCCTCTTGTTATTGTGCTCTAAGATAATGGAGTATGGCCACGAGGGGGATTGGCCACACGTTAATCCAGCAGAAATGAGTATCATGCTGTTTGATATGAGATTAAAATATTACACTTATATATAAAATACGATAGAAAAAGGCCCTGAAATAATTGATTTCAACTCGGTCAGGAACTAAAGGGACGAAACAGGGAAAATCGATGCTCTGCTTCTTGGTCTTCTTTTTTGGAGGTGTTCCTACCAGCCCCTGACATCTAGTTTTTTTCTAGTTTTTGTTCTCTGTCGTTAACGCCTTATTGAAGCAAAATAAAGGCGAAAAAGTTGCAATTGGTTAGCATTGTATAGCTTATCTGGTTTTACTAACTCCCATTTACGCATGAGAATGATAAAACACTTTTAAGATCATTCAAAGTGCTATGAATCATTGAAAACTATTTGTTGTTTTTAACAGGCGCCAGAACGTGCACTTATGACTGTGAGTGCAGTGCACGCAACGACCTTGGTAGTGCTCGTTGTCGCGAGCCACGGCTTTATCACTATAGCGCGATATGCCAGGAGAATTTTTTTGTAGTGATCGCAGCAAAGCACTACTGCTTCCATATGGTTCAAGACTTCGCCAGGTTTCTAACACCCGGTTATCTACAAGGTGCTTCAAGACTTTAAATTGAACGCTAACAAATTCTCTGCGCATTCGTAATTTCACGACCGCTGAGCATGATTGCTCCATTCGCCGGTGCCGAGTTGCGTATTTCTTTTGCAGGCGTGTCAGCACAAGTAAAGAGCTTGTTTCAGTTCAGTTCTTCAAGTCTGTTCAATTATACCCTGCCCACTTGATACCACGTGGCAGCTTGTAGGGGTGATGAACCCAGTCATCGTAAACATGCCTCAGAAGATGCAGCCAGCCGAACAGAAACAACCTCTCGTTTTTGTGTAGACCAGTGCGCATCCCACCTTGCATGGATGGCCTGATGAGGATGCGAAATAATGCTTGGACTTCTTCGAACCTGAGATAAGATTCAGTACTTGGAACGAAGCTGCAAATTTCCGGCAGATCTACTTTACACTGTTCGATCATTATAAAACTTTTTTGAAGGATTGGGAGACGCTTAAGACGGACCTTGTGAAGACCTCTCAAGCGTCGTTAGAAATAAAGGAGCCCAGGCCCACCCTCAATCAATAATTCAACTCTCGAATGAGTCTGTCCTGGCTTATGTCTCTTCAACCACGAAGAGAAGAAGCGTCTTTTTTACCACGCCTAACCCCACATAGCAGTCGACTTCTAGGTGCACGATGTAAAAGACCGCCAATTTACCGGTCTCCTGAGCCCCTGAAAAACGAGGTGGAGTTCATCCAAGAAGTAGCAAGCATTGAGCAAACATTGGACACGCGATCCATCAGTACAATCGGCCACTACAAGTCTTCCCCTCAAGTCGTGACGCCACTATGACAGGCGGATATCAGCTGCGGGACATTAGTCGCCATATCATCCGCGAATAATTACGAAGGCTCCTGATATCTCCCGGATAGTCTTTCCGAGGCCATTCCGTTGGCCTATTTTACTTCTATCACCACAGTCGGGGCTATTCGCCTGATTTTAGGACAGTTTAACTGCCAATACAGCTGCCTCTGGCAATAAGAAGCCTTTTACTGGTTGGGAATTCCGCCAATTTCTAGAGCGAACCAGAGTGCCCAAGAACGCAGCCGTATTATTCGCAAACTAATGGCTTAGCCGAATGGGCCATACGAACGATCAAATATGGCCTGCAAAGGTACTCAGAAAGTGAATTGCTGAACGCACGTTGGAGAATAGTGCGCAGCTTCGGGAACACTCCTTTGCTCTCGGGCGCTTGTCACCTGAGATGTTAGTAGGAGAAAGATTGAGTAGGAGACAGGATACGTCTTCCCGTCCAGGTTAAATACCATCACCAGGCCGAATTCCGGGAAGAAGCTGGCTGGAGCTTTGCCCCGGGCATCTAGCATACATCAGTAGCTAATGATGTGTAGTTGCGGTGAATGAATGTCACCACTCTGTACTGACCACACCTACACAGCCACTCATCACCATGTGGTCTTTGAAGATGCCAACTTTCATTTGATAGAGCTGCTTCACAAACAGAAAAGGACTATGTCTACTCATTCTGAATATCTACAGCACACCGAAAGGTAAAACTACTTCTCTAATGGCGGTCATGAAAAAAGCCGCTCACATCTGAGCTAACCACACGTTGATAGTGGCAGGAAGCTTTAATGCCCGCCATAACACCTGGGGATACGAAATGAACTGCCCTAAAGACGCCAGACCCTGGACACTTCTCCAAAACGAGGGGGTAATCCTCGTCGGTTATACACAAAATTACATGCTCATCGGCAACAGTGTACAGACCACCACCACCCCCGATCTCATATTGACGAAAAAAAATGACCCATAATGCCAATAGACACACACACAAACCTCACTCGGTAGCGACCACTATATAATTCAGGCCTCTCTCATTAGCTCTGATACCTTCCCGTGGAAAGCGGAAACTCCAAATCTCTAACTGGAATCGCTTCCGCGATTCAAATATACCATCTTACAGATTCGTTGGCTAACCTCAACAAGGACGTAAACACGGCCACATCAGAAATGCCGTGCACACAAAACTGGGAGGCGATCAATAGTCATTTACTCACATGTTGGAAGTATGCTCAACCTCACAGAAGCGATGAGGCGAAAGCACGTGCCCTACACAGAGCACATGCGAACGAACCCGACACGTTCTACGGGGGCGTAGCAGAATTGCCACACCGCCCAGCTTATGCGATATGCGCGGCATCCAGCCGCTTCAGACATACCAATTCAGGTTCTGGCACTGACCGAACCTCCGTACAGGCGAAAGTATCCGGTCAGCCATCCCGTTAGTCTATTCCTTTGCCACCCTTATCCGCAGCGTTTCTAAACTGCCATACAAAATTTCGCCCGGAACCAGCTACATACTGCATCTCACAAAATTTTAATTATCAACATTCAACCACCCCGACTCTTACAACTTGTCAGCGAACAGCCCATTCGGCCAACCCCGGTAACAGAGTGGCCCATTCTGCTCCTCGAGCATACATCGACCGAGAAACAGATACTGATGACATAGGCTGTGTCAGAGATCGGCTGACGACGTACACAATTACACTACACTCTAGCTCTGAAAGACTTCACTACCCTCCACCACATCCCTCTCTAACTAGACGACAACAGATAACAGGGAGACAACTTCAAGTCCGCACTTTTCTCTCCCCAGCACTGCTGGCAGTCTTATCCCTGTCTAGTCATCAATCCGAATGTTTCCTTTGCGGATCCCCGAGGGCTACAATCGAACATAAGTTCATATGCCCAGTGTTTCAACCACCGGTCAACTGGGGTTTCATGAACAAAGGTTGGGAGATCGCGACCAACTTAACAAAGGAGGCTGGTCGACTGGGCTGCAGCAGTCGCCATCATGTAGGGCCTGCCGGTCACCACCTGTTATCAGGAGCCGGCCAAGCCCTTGTATCAAATATTTTACGGCTCCACCAATTAATGGTTTTCATCACCATCACTGTAACTATGACAGCGGAGCCAAATAGACTCCAGTGGAGGTAAAGACATCAGTGGGCGGGCAGACCTTGAAAGCAAAGGCCGTCTACGGGATTCTTCACGTCACATGCACCAACTCAGCAGGAGAAGCATCGATTCAACCATGATGGCATCATCTGCACCTGCGAGCTTTGGACTTCTTGCGGACTGCAGAAGTGAAGAGGAGAAGCGAGGCTCCATTTAACAGCCGTGCCGATCTTCATGTGTTACGGGGTTCAATTCGTGTCCGGAGTCACGTGGGCAGATATAGAGCTAATTCACGTAACGTCTGTGCAGCTTTACTGGCAGCCATGGCACGCACAACGTAACATGAGAGAGGGAGAAAGAAAGAGAGAGAGGGCCCACGGCGAATCAGGGTACAGCGGTGGTGAAATCCGAGCTCTGGTTGGACGGCGTTGCAAACGGCATCTCAAGCGTCCGACAAATGAACGGCGCGCAGCAGGAAGGACGCCGGTAGACCGGTGGTGACGCGTCGGAAACATTTTTTTGTGTGCTTTTAGTTTCGAACTGCCCAATGCTATGGCGTCTCAAAAATACAGGGTTGCCACAACTGTCACCTGCTAAACCTGGTAGTGAATAGGGTCTATAGATACTGAGGACAGAGGCGTGCTACGAATATCGAGCTGCTCTGTGATGGGCATGTGATATCTCTCTCTCTTTCTGCACACACCCATTTCTTCTTTTCCTACTGCTCCTTTGTGGCTACAGAAGTTAAAGCTAATGAATAAACGCTTTTCCTTTTACCCGCTTACTTTCCTGGGTTGTTCTGACCCGGCGTTGCATCAAGGCGATTACTACAATATGTTAAATTATTCGTTGTTGTTGGATTATTCTTTTATAGCATTTAACACACCAAAGCAACTCTTACTATGAGGTACGCAGTAGTAGTGGGCGCCGAAATTTTTTAGGCAACCTGGGTTTTTTCAGCTTGGAGCAAACTGGACAAGGACGGTTGTCCTTCGGCTGCCGCACCCGGGATTTGATTCCGCGTCTTTGTGTTCCGCAGTCGTGCTTCCAAACCACCAAGCCCACCCAGCGCAGCAAGGAAGAAACAAAAATTAGCTGGTGATTTTTTTTTTGTTAACCATGGAAAGAGACGAAGAGTTCATGTGCATTGCTAAGCTCGTTGTCCCGATGAGAGCGGACGTCTGAAGTCATCGTTATTTCCGGCTGCGCCAACGTTTTCTGCGACACACTGCGAACCCTAACAACACCCAGACGCAGCTTAACTGCTACCATGGCTGAGCTGTCAGGACGCACCATGCCGAAGCCGGCGTCGTGTCGGTCACATCCGAGTGGCCTAAGTGCGGGAGCCGTGGTTTCATCAAAAAGTGTAGGCACCGAAAAAACAGAAAGCAGCACTCAAGAGAAGATGTTCCGACACCCAACGCATCAGCTGGAGAACGCGGGCGCTTAGAGTCGTCTTTTTGTGAAACTAACTGGGACGAAGGAGCAACACGCAAGCGAACAAATGGACACTGACGATGAAAGTGCACGCGTCGGTGACTACGGGGACTGGCGGTTAATCAAGAAACGAAACCTCCAAAGGCAAGTGAAGCCCGAACAGCTTGCTCTTTAACGGGTAAGTCGGTCTCTATTTCCACTCTTGATCAGGCCACTCAACAGAGTTCATGTGTATGATATACTCAAACAAGCCATTACAGAGGCGGTAGAAAGGACTGCAAAAAGTTGGGGATTGGCAGATTCGGCTGCTTTCCGCTATGATGTCACAGCAAATTGCTTTAAGGTCACTGTCAGGAATGAGGAACAAACAGTAGGCTCACCGTTTTGACGAGACTGGCCGGGAAAGTGAACCGATACGTCTGAACGTACGAGGTAACGAACGCCAACACGAGGCGAGGAAAAGGAGAGGCGTTATCAAGGTGCATCCTGGTCAAACCATTGAATACATCAAATACCACTTAAGATGTGAAACTGAAACTATTTTTGACGCGCGTATGCTAGCAAGCGACAAACATTGCTATCAAAATTTGATGCAGAGCAGACACCCAAAAGGTTCGTTTTCAATTACAAAATCACACGAGTCTACGAGTACAGAACGAAAATTATTGCCTGATATAACTGCCATGGACTGGGGCATATTGCTAGGTATGTCCGGAAGAAGAGGTTTGTAAGGAGAGCGGACGAATGCACTCCTAAGACAAAGAATGCGATAAAGAGTTATTCTGCGTCGCCTGCCACAAACCGAGCCACATTTCAATCACGTCGGCTTGTCCTAGTCGCGCACACGAAGAACCTAAAGAAAATAAGCAAAACCCTGATGCAGTTAAGGGAGAAGTGACATGGGCAGATAATGCGCGACAGAACCCTTCGACAGAACCTGCGCGGCGTCTCTCTGCCAACAACTGGAAGAGTTGCGAAAAGATAATCAGCAACTTAGAGACATGCTGGAGAAATTTCTTCCAAGGCTACCACCAGGGATAAGACATTCATGCATTTCAGACGCAGCGGCCACGTGCTTCGGTCACGCCTACTGGGCGGACGCAACGCGTGCATTCGAAAAGCCGGCCCGGATGGTCATCCAGTCCTAAAACATCTGCGAGCTCCATAAAGCCCTAACACACCGAAATACCACTGACTCCTGCTCGACGACTCATCAGGCGACGAAGGCACAAAACTCGGTGTATATGCGCAAATGCTGAGCATCATGAGGCGACAGCGACAAAACGAGACCAACGTCTAGAAAAAAAATAATCAGAAAAGGTACGAGTAATCGGAAAGGTGCGATACAGTGACCACAGGATAGGAAGGTCTCGAATTAATCTGGATTTCTGGAGGGAGTGTAACAGATTAGTGAGGAAGAAGGCCATCAACTAATTAGCGGTAAGGGGAAAAGTAGAAGAATTCAAGCTCTCACTGCAGAATAGATACTCAATGTTAACCGAGGAAGCTTACCTTAGCCTAGAAGCAATGAACAATAATTTCACAGATATCATACCGAGTGCGCGGTAGAAACAGACGGTAGAATTGTGAGAGACGATACCGGTAAACTCTATAAGGAGACAAAAGATTTGATTAAGAAACATCAAAATATGAGTCTCCAACCCAGAGACCGAATAGAACAAGCAAAGGTATCAAAGCAAATCAATAGGTGCAAGGTGGCCCACAATAGGAAGTGTAACATGGGGAAAATTGAGCATGCTCTTAAGGCCGCTCCTAGCCTGAAAGCGGTAAAGGGCCAATTAGGCGAAGGCAAAATCAGCTGTATGCACTGAGAAACGAGACTGGCAATATCATTACTAGCATGGTCAAGATAATCAAGGTAGCCAAGGAGGTCTATACGGACCTCTACAGTAGCCACAGTAGTCAGGACAAGAATGAAATTAGCTGTAATGAAGAGCAATCGGATGTTCCGAGAGTAACGAAGGACGAGGTTAATAAAGCCTTAAAGCTATGAAGAGGGGAAAGCGGCTGGTAGGATGAGATTAAGAAATCTGCAGCGGTAAAGTACATCTAGCTAGCACGGGACCGGTTTAATTGGAAGACAATAGCAGCGGCCTTCGCCCAGCAGTGGTCATAGTCCGGCTGATAATGATTATGATCCAACGGCAAAACGACAAAACGATGTGCCAATAATACGTAAGCCCACAGAAGAGAAATAAAACTAAGATCAATATGCCTAGAATGAAACTGCACAAGGATCACGCAGACTGGATCTTCTCTAAGGAAACAAGCAAGAAAATTGGAGCCTCTGGTCGTCCTTCCACAAGAAACAAGGAGGCCTTGCACTATACGGGGTTACCGCATACTTCAACAGCCTACCATACTGTATCAGAACAGAGGAAACCAACATGCACAGGGTCAAGCTGCTCTCCTTGTCAGAAACGAATGTACACCAATCGAATTACGAATTCCTGACCTATGCAATGAGTTTAGAGAAGTAGTTACAGTTAACCTATGCCCTCCTGGGGAGCGGCCCATATTGGCAATCTCCATATATTATGGGCCCCTCACTGGCAGTTATAATACCGACTCATACGAGTGGCTCGCCAAGGTACTGGCCCTATAGCAAAAAGCCTTCCCATTTTGGTGGGAGGAGACTTCAATGTTATGCTCCCGAACTAGGGCTATGCCAGAGCTGACCCAAATGGACGCATTGGTGCAAGACGCCATAGAAGTGTCTGGTCTGTACATATACAACACCCCGGACACACAAACGCGCATAGGAGTACATGCCCGACAACAATATACGACACCCGATCTGACGTTGGCCACATCAGAATTCATCAGGCAATGGGAAGTCGAACAAACAACATGGGGAAAAGACCATTTGCCGATTTTCATCACTCTTAACCGAAATAAATATTCGAGAAAGCAGGCTAACGGTTGTCATCGACTGGGAGAAGGTTTGGACAGCCAGTGACGAAAACTTCATGGACTTCGCGCTATTTGGTGCAATGATTGCGCAAGCACGGCCATGGGCCCGAGACAATATTATGTGATAAACTACCACACACAAGGATATGCACCTTGGCAACTTGCGGCGAAGGACCAACATCCTTACTCAGTAATACAGTTATAAAGGAAAGCGCCACTGGTGTCTCATGAGCCTTCAGCGCCAGTATCGACTCATCAAGGAGTACCAACAAAATCTCAAAACAGATGCATGGCACATCACTTTAGTGAAGGTTGGCGCCGAACCCAGCCTTCAAAAGCTGTAGGGAATTCTGCGAAACCTGCCGTAGAAAAGAAAGGCGCACCGCCACTGCCAGAGCTGTTCTTGCGCGAGAACCAAGTCGCACTAGAGGAAAAGTTGGTCCACGCGTTCTTCCTGCATGCTTCTGAGATACACACACCACCGTCGACCACAATCACTATTGACAACAAAATGGTGGCACTTCAAACCCATTTACATTTGGCGAGCTACTGGCAGCACTAGCCCACGGCAAACCGAAATCGGCTCCCGGACATGATGCAGTAACCTGGCAGGAGCTCAAAAACCTTAGCGACGAAGCCGAAGAGGAGCTCTTAACTGTCATAAACGATTCATGTGAATCCTGCCTGGTGCCAGACGCACTCAAACTATCATTGATTTATCCAATACAGAAATCAGGGAAGGACCACATAAAACCAGATAACCTATGACCAATATCTCTCATGTCAACCATCTACAAACTGATTGAGCAAATGATAGCCATAAGAATACAGCATTACATCGAATACGTAGAGCGTGGGTTGCATCCGGCTCAGGCAGGAGTCCGGCCGAATATGAGCCCGCACGACTACCTTTGGCTGCTCCGCAGGACAATCAACCGCAGATCTCGCAAACAGGCACAAGATTACATCCTTGCGGTTGATATGCGCAAAGCCATCGACATTGTAAAACAACACGAACAGGTAATCCTACAAGAATTAGCAGACATATCTCAGCCAAAAAGCATACAATTGGATAAACAGCTGCCTTTAAAGCAGACCTATTAGGCTTCATGGCAAAGCTTCGAGATCAAGCCCCAGAACCAGCGGGGGGGGGGGGGGGGGGGGGGGGGGGGGGGGGGGGGCAGGGCTCTATCCTCGGCTCTTTGCGATCTACCTAGGCCATGACCCGTGTAGCAGAAACCCTCGAGGGAGACATTTCGGTCCGGTTCACCATCAGTGCAGATGATGTCACCATATGGACAGAAGCAGTGGATTGCCCAAATAAGGATATCACGTAGACCGAGCTACAAGCAGCAATCTTCAGCCCTACTCACAGCTTAGAAGCATTGGGACTACAACTGTCGCCTGAAAAGACAGTTGATAAGCATAGACGCAACAATGCCACGAACGCCAAAACAAAAAGCAGGTTACACTGCATATTGGAGAACACATCCCGCCTGCAAACGGGCAGACAAAAATCTTGGGGTCACAGATTTATAGTTGCAAGATCCCTCGTAAATGCATTCGTACACTACAGCGTAACTTAACTCCGATGTTGGATATGATTCGCCAAGTACGATGGAGCCCGGCAAAAGTGTACCAAACACTGTCAAGTGCGGTTGCTGTCGGCAGAATTCTGAACGGGGCGCCCGTGTATGCGTATTCTGATCCCGACCTCAAAGACATTGAAAAGCTCCATAGGGCCACTCTTCGCACTATTACTGGGCTTTATAAGCACACGGGAAATAAAGAGTTGCTTAAGCTTGTCATCATGCCATCCCTACGAGGCTCAGAGGTGCAAACCTAAGAGTGCAATCTCGACTAGAAACACGATGATGGAACGGGACAACCAAATCAGCACTGCTCCGAGGCCCCAGGAGACAGGCACTTCACCTCCGTGGCAGGCGCCGGCAGCCGGGCCCACAACGACCTATTAGTAGGCGGAACGCTGTGGCTAGACACCTTTTAGAACAGAGAACGGCCCTCACGAGGCCGCTGAAAAGAGCAGACATCTAGATTGATGGTGCACTTAGAAATGAAAGGGTGAGCAGTATGGTTTTGTGTACCAGCGCCCCAATACAATCGGCAGCACACATACCCCCTACCTGGAGGAACAATTTTACAACCGAGTTGCTTGCCATATGGGCAGCCATAAAGACTATTACGACAGCTGCAGCCCCAAGAGATAATTTCAGTGGATTTTGAATATTAATCGTCTCAAACACAGCGATCGTAGAGCTGGAAGCACTACCTGCAGAAGACACAGTGGCCAACGACATCAGAAAGAGAGTGAAACAAATGAGGGAAGTTGAAAAAGAAAGTAAAATTATATGGGCACCGGGACACGCTGGTATGGACTGGGGAAACGCTGCCGCTCACGCGACAGCTTGGTGACAGGTACAACGCCCGACAGCCCAACTCCATGCCTAGCCTAATCGATTAATTCCCTACCACACAATCCTCACTAAATGCTCCCCTGGCAGAGCAATGATGCACTATGTACGCACCAAAATAAAACACAACAGCTTGCTCATGTTATATTGAGCAAGCAACTACCAACCATCTGCCTTTTGCGGTTTTGTTGAAGAAGGAAGTAGACTTCTTGCGCAGAAGGAAGTTGGCCGCAACGTAAAGTGAAGGAAGATGTGCGGTTTCCAGTTAATATAGTTGTCAGTGCAGCATTGGTTTTGTGTGTGTGTGTGTGTGTGTGTGTGTGTGTGTGTGTGTGTGTGTGTGTG
>JAJIZL010124950.1:229660-272630 GCA_023969395.1 Amblyomma maculatum | reverse complement strand
TGTGTGTGTGTGTGTGTGTGTGTGTGTGTGTGTGTGTGTGTGTGCGCCTCTTGTGCTTTGTGTTGGTGTTACCTGCTCTGCTGCCTTCTTCCAAGGGATGTGTGACCAACTAGCTCATCATTCGACTCTATTATTAGGGCTCACTCGACCACAGGAGATATTTCTCAGCAAAGTAATAACAAACGCAGTACACACCGCACATACTTGAGAGGTCGTTTCTCTGCAGACACTAAACACTCAAACACAACATATGCACCCAATGTCAGCATTGCATGTACGATTTTATTTTGCTTGAATATATCCTCCTACTGTAATGCCTAATGGCGCTGTGGGATTATGCATAAATAGTGTACAGCAAACCTAAAACATCTTTTATGGCAACGCGCATATGTTTCACGGGGAAGCAGCAAAATTACGCATATTTCACATGACCACATTCCCACCCTAGACATCAGATAGGATGAAGCACCGCAATAGGAAATTTCATTGCCACCTATGGCAGTGAGAGTGGCCATCTCCGAGTAAAGTGAGAGAGGTCGACTTAAGCGCGTAGCTCGGCAGCATGGCAAGCAACGAAAAACAGCTTGAAGAACTGTGAAGAAGCAAGAAACTACACTGCCATCCCTCCTAACTCCTTAATTACACAAACAGCAGCCGAGAGCTATCAATTCAATCAAATAAAGACTTCATTCATTCATTCAATAATAATAATATTAATTGGTGCACAGGAAGGGAAAGGCACAGTATCTGTCAGACTTGTTTCTGTGAACACCGCATTGTAAGGGAAGGGGGAAGGTGGGAGTGAAAATGAAAAGAGAGAAAGAGAAGCCGAAGTGGAGGGCTATGGAGTAATTTCGACCACCTGGTGATCTTTACCGTGCGCTGACATCGCACAGCACACGGACTCCTCTTCGTTTCGCCTCCATCGAAACGCAGCCACTGCGGTCGTTTCATTCCACTTTTCACCCCGAATTATGCTGCGCCTTCTTTGCTTAAAACCGAAAACCTAATTCGAACCGTTTTGCAACCCAAGAGCCATGAGTTTTCCTGTCGACGTGTTTCGCGGTAGTCAGAGCGCTGTCTTATGCGCTTTGCTAGCAGGGCATCCGCTTGTTGAATTTCGCTCTCGAAGAGCTACACGAGGCGCAACTGAGTCGACAAAACTCAAGCTGCTGCAGACTTTTGCCGGAAAAGTGAAGCCACGGACGTTGACCTACAACTCAGAAATTGTCCAAATGCAGACCTACCTGCGCACTATCCCAGCTTGAGGTGTGTGTGGCACAGTGGGCCACAGGGCAGACACATGCCCAAATCAATTGCAAGATAAGCGTGGCCTGTGTGGACTACAGGCTCCTTTCGTCGAGGGAGTGCGGGCCTGAAATGTGCTGAAATGGGCTGTTTGTGGTGGCGGCCATGCCACAAACTCCAGAGACTGTACCGCCAAGTACCGCCTCGACACAAATACGACTGCCCAAAAGGGCGGCAAAACTGGCGCAACGGGCAAGAAGCCACGTCAATAGGATCACGTCACCGGCGGTGCCGCCACCAGTTCCAAGAAGCAAGCGCCTTCAAGCGGGCGTGACATCACAGGCGACCAAGCGCCACCGCCGTCCCCACACGGCGGATCGGGGAAGCAAGCCCACTCCCAACTCAAACAAGGCCAAAGCGGTGCCTGGGCAAATGCGGTCAAAAAAGGAAAACAGGTGAGCGGCTCGGGTAGGGTTGCCTCCTCCTCCCACGCCCCTTCTCCTCACGGTCGCTCGGCGGCCGACGCCGAGCTTCACAACCTGGTAGCTTCTTCCGGGTCCAAAACGAGATGCTACTTGCCAAAATTGAAGCCCTTGAAACTAAAACTGCTCCTCCCCCACAACCTGCCCCCCAAGCAGAAGCCATGGAGAGCGATGCGGCGGCACCGGTGACCTCGGAGCCCTCCGTTGCCATTCTTGAGGCCCGCCCTAACGCGAAATTCGAAACCCTTATCGGGACGGCAATGAAGCGTACCATTGCCAAAGTCATGGAGGCTCTTCCTACCATGATCGCTCAACATGTCGCGAATCTCCCCCGCACGTCTCGCCGGGCCGCTCCTCTCAAAAACGTATCCAGCCGGCCCTCAAAATGTTCGCGTCGAGAAATTGACATCGAAAATGAGGAAGATAGCTGCCCCCTCCCAGGAGCTGAATTTCAGCCCCGGGTTCATGGCTCCGGGGCATCTACCTTCCCTCCTCTAACCCCAAAACCTGAACATGGCGGGACAACCACGGTGTAGGCGTTCCCCCTTATCTAAATTGGCCTCCCCCATCACTGTAACTCAATGGAATAGCCGAGGGATACGGTCTCGCACTAGGCGGGCCGACCTTCGGCTTTTCCTCTCAACTTTCGAGCATATGCCCGCCGTGGTGGCCCTTCAGGAGCCAGGAAGAGGCGCCACCCTAACAAACTATACCACGTTTCAGCAGGACCCCTCGCCTTGTTTATGTGTTCATAACAATTACACATCAAATATGGTCGAATTGAACCTTCAACTTGGTTATTCCCATGTAATGGTAACTCTCCTCCCCCTCCGCAAGCAGGACCCACCACTGCCCATTATAAATGTCTACTGCCCACTCAAATTGCCGAATGTATAATTATCCGGACCTTTTCAGCCATGCGCTGAAAGCTGCGGGTCGGGACCCCCTCTTGATTGTAGGCGATTTTAACGCTCCCAGTCAAGGCTGGGGGTACCGCCGTGAAGAGAAACTGGGACGCAAGTTGACGGAGCTTGCGTCTACGTTGGGCCTCATTCATCACACAGACCCCGTCCACCCAACACGTATAGGTAACTCCGTGACTCTGGATACGTGTCCGGATTTAACCTTTACCTGCAACATTCAGTATTCTGACTGGGTCAATAATGAGGAAACACTCGGTAGCGACCACTGTCCACTAAACACTACAATTCGAACCAGACCATTAGCAAAACCCAGAACACAGGCTCCAGTCCCAGACTGGTCCAAATTTAGAAAAAATTACATCACAGCTACATCTATACTCGAGCAAGGCTACCAGTCGTGGTCCGAACAATTGGTTTCTAGCCTTCGCTCTACCGAAACTAAAATTCAGCTTTCCGAGGCGGTGTTAGACGTGGATAACCACCTCCTCCACCTCTGGGAAGCACGGCATTGCCTTGTCCGTCAGTGGCGCCGACAAAAGCATAACCGTAAACTTAAGGCTCGAATTTTCGAGCTCATCCAGCAGGCGGCCGAGTATGCGGCCCAGCTCGCAGACGCCAACTGGGTGGATCGTTGCAACACGGCGGCGCGGGAGATGTCCAGTAGGAACACTTGGCGGCTCTGCCGCGCTCTTATCGACCCAACGCAGACACACACAGAAACTCAGAAACATCTACAACGTGCCATACACAGCTTTCAGGGCAACACAACTCAGCTAGCGCACAAGCTGCGGGACCAATACTTGTGCACTACCCAGGACCCCCGCGGACCGGCGCACTCTTATGCAGGTTCGGAGAACGCTGAGCTGGATCAGCCGTTCCCACTCCACGATCTGCGGGCGGCCCTGGCGAAAATGAAACGTGGCACAGCCCCGGGTCGGGACAAAATTACAGTAAAATTACTAGCTAACTTACCCGACCCGGCCTACCAGTCCTTATTGGATTACATCAATTCAATTTGGCTTGGGGACGCGCCACTCCCTATCGATTGGAAGACTGCTATGGTCACTTTCATTCCAAAAGCTGACAAAGCTATCAACAAGGAGAACCTTCGCCCCATCTCTGTAACCTCGTGTGCGGGCAAATTAATGGAGACGATGCTGCGTGACAGGTTGTCCGAGTTCTTGGAAAATCAACACATTTTCACAGACTCCATGCTCGGATTTCGCCCGTACAGGTCCGCACAGGATGTTTTGCTACACCTTAATCGGGACGTTCTTGACCCGGTCGAATGCCCTCACAACGACAGGGTCATACTCGCCTTAGACTTGAAGGAGCCTTCGACAATGTTACTCATGAGGTAATACTCACTCATCTTTCACAAACAGGTTGCGGACGCAACGCGTTCAGATACATTCTGCAATTTTTGACAGATCGCCAATCCAACATGAAAATTCAGGACACCGAACATGGCCCGTTCCAACTTGGAACCAAATGAACACCACAGGGTGCAGTTCTGTCTCCTCTCTTATTCAATCTGGCTATGATGCACCTGCCGGCGCAGTTGGGTGCTGTCGCTGGTGTGCAGCATGCGCTGTATGCCGATGACATCACCATGAGGGCCACGCGAGGGTCTCTTGGAGATATTGAGGCCAACCTGCAGCAAGCGGCAACCATAGTGGACCTTTATGCTAGCCGCTGCGGCCTTCAATGCTCCCTTTAAAAATTTGAATTTGTACACATACGCCCCTCACCAAAGTGTACGGCCAAAATTGAGCGCTTTTTAGAGACAGAATCAATTCCTGAACGCACAGAAGTCCGGGTACTGGGGCTCTTCATTCATCAGCATAGACGGTCGGAAGCTACCCTGGCGAAACTCCGTAACGTGGGGGACCAGGTGGGCCGCATGGTCCGCCGGATTTCTAACACACGTGGGGGGTTGCGGTGCAAAGACGCCTTGCGGCTGGCGCATGCATTCGTGACCAGTCGGATCTTGTATTCGACTCCTTACCTCCACCTTCGGAAACAAGACGAGGATGCACTCGAAGTCGTCATGCGCAAAATTTTTAAGAGAGCCCTCGATCTCCCCGTGAACACCTCCAACCAGCGTCAACTGGGCCTGGGCATGGTGAATACGTTCCGGGAGATCCGAGAGGCTCACTTAGCCAACCAATACACACGTCTTTCTAAGACACTGTCGGGTCGCCGCCTCCTTACCCGGCTACACATCCAACATACCACCCTTATGGAAGATCGTGTACGCCTCCCTTTCGAGTGGAGATGCGCCCTCCAAGTATGCCCTCTTCCTAAAAACATGACATGTGAAGACCACAATGGCCGGCGCCTGGCGCGGGCAGAAGCCCTGGGCCGCCATTAAGGATCGAAATCCGGCATTTACTACGTGGACGCCTCCGCCCCCACCATGGGGGATGGTACACGGCCGCAGTGGTCCACCAGTCCAACACTTAACGGGCTTACATTTCGCGCCCGCGACATAACCCACGCGGAGGAGGTCGCCACTGCGCTGGCAGCTACTCACACTGATTCTAAAACAATTATCTCCGACTCGCGAGGGCCCTGTCGGAACGTCGAGCAAGGCTGGGCGCCATACTTATCCCACCGACTACTTCAAAATTGCACCTACACCGGAGACCCCGCTTATCGGAATATAGTATGGGCTCCTGCTAATATGGGTCTCGAGGGGAATGAGGCAGCCGACGCGGCCGCCCGCGCGCTCTCTTTTCGGGCTTCCCCATCTCGACCCCCTAGATCAGGATCTCGAATTGGAACCCGCGTATTCTTTTAAAGACATCGTTCTTTAATATCAATTTGTCATAGCCTTTACCCTCGCCCTAGTAAAGGTCTATCTAAGACTGAGTAGTGCCTTATACTCCGTCTTTATACCAACACTCTGCTGTGCCCGGCAGCACTAAAACATTTTAATCCTTCCTTCACGGGCACTTGTCCGCACTGTGCGGAGAAGTCTTCGGACATCTACCACATGGTGTGGGCTTGCCCATCCAACCCAGCTATTCCTCCTCACCCCAACCCCACTCAGGAGGACTGGGAGGTGACCCTGCTCGGCTGCTATGACCTGCAGGCCCAAAAGGCCTTGGTCGAGCGCGCCCGGGCAGCGGCCGATGCCACTGGGGTCCCGTACTAAGGACCCCACCCAGTATCTGTAAGGTCTGATGTTCATAAATCCGGCCGATGCACACATCCATCCTTTTTGGATCAATAAACGTTTGTCACCACCACCACCACAGACAATGACTGGAAGAGCGCTCTTCTAGAGACCGAGAAGAAGATGCCGCGAGAAGATGCAAGACATACCGAGGACGGAAACGATCCCCGAAAAACTTCGCAAGTCCCTCAAGGCAGCTCCAATCCCGAGAGACATGGACCCCAACCTCCACCGAGGCAGAAGAGAAGCAAGGGCCGAATTCATTCAGAAAACATACGCTCCTCAAGACACGACCGTTCGTGCGGACGTGTCCTCGAGAGGAGCACACAACAAAATTGCAGTGGCCACGGTGGTCGATTCGTCTCTACGCGAAGTGACCAGCGCCTCTATGCGACACTCCACGGCAGCAGAGGCCGATGAAGAAGCCATTGCTCTAGCGGCTGGAGGAGGGCTATTGAACTGGGCGGTCGCTAATGATACTCACGGATTCTCAAACAGCCTATCGAAATTACAGAAAATTTCGGATAAGTCGTCACGCTCTCCGTATATTCTTCTGAAGCGAGCGACAAAATTAAAAACCATGAAGAAAACAAGGCCGCGCACAAATTATGTGGGTACCGGGCAACATGGGGGTAGCAGGGAACCAAGAGGACGACAGGATAGCTCGCGTATACACTACTTTCCGAGCATCTGACGAGTCCACGGAACTTTTGCCAGCACCCATGATATAGTCGGTCATAATAGTAAACTTTTGAGGCAGAACAATGCGATATCCCCCACGGCACAGTTCTCTCAACAGAGAGGAAGCTGTCATTATAGGAGACAATTACAGATAGGTTCATACCCAAACATACACATGCAAAACGAACTGCACCCTACCATATAAGCGGAACGATGTCCATGGTGCAACGAAAAGCCCACACTATGTAACATCACATGTGCCTGTCAAAACATAGACATGGTCCCCAAAATTTGAAACCCGAGTGCGGAGCAATGGGAGACTGCTGTCCAGCGACCGCTGCGAAGACCAGCAAGGTCAGGTACAGCGAGCCCAACGGGCAGCAGTAGCCAGCGGAACACTGGACTAAGGGCAACCGACCATTGTGCAGATGAGGACGAGGTCGACGGAGAAGACCCTTGTGGATTCAACAAGCAGACATCTCTGAAGACGCCCCAAATACCGCCAAGTAATATAGGGCTAAATAAAGCTTTTCCTTCCGACAACCGGTGGCTGCGTCTTGATGGAAGCGAAACGAGAGGCGTCCTTGTGCTGTGCGATGCTTTTGTTGTTGTGGCTGTAGGAAGAAGAAAAGGAAAATGCACGGGCCTACTACTGGCTCTGTAGTTGACCTACCTCCACTGCCTCGTGCGGACTGAAGACTGATTTAGAGGCAGAAAACGAAAGAGAGAAAGAGACGCGCCGCAACCACCGTCAACCACTACCTAAGCGGTGGAGGATGCAATGACGGCCTACAACAGACAAACATTTGGTGGCAGGCTTGCCCCCGCCGCAATCGGCGTTGACCTACCAGTCCCAGTTCCCTAGAACCGGGAACAGCCACCCTTAACCACCTCTCCTCCCTGCTGTGCGATATCAGTGCCCGTTAAAAATCCCCAGGGGGTCGAAACGTTTCCCTATTCCTCCACTATAACCAGCCAACGCAGGAGGGGTGGGAGGCAGCTCTGACCAGCTCGGACGCAAGGGTTCAAAAAGAACTCATCGGAAGAGCGCGGACAGCAGCCTACGCCAATGGGGTTCCGGACTGAGGACTCCAACCGCCGCTACAACCTCCTAATCATTTTCATTAAAATATTTTTACCACCACCACCTCCACTACGGCACCTATTTCTCTGTACTCACTTTCACTCCCACATTCCTTTCTTCCCTTAGGCGCGGTTCAGGTGTACACATGAACAATTATAACAGATATTGCGCCTATCCCTTCCTGTAAACCAATTATCAATAACTCCGGTGGTAAAGGGTGGCTGTTCCTAGCCCTACGGGGCTGGAATGGTAGGTCAACGCCGCTTGCGGCGTGGGCTAGCCAGCCACCGAAATTTTATTTGTGGTAGGCCGTCATTGCACCCGCCACCACATAGGTGGTGGACAACGGCTTTTGCTGCACGCTTCTTTCTCACCCTCTTCTTTTTCTTTTTTCTCTACTTTCTTCTGTCCGCACGAGGCAGAGGAGGTGCCTCAGCTACAGAGCCAGTAGCAGGCCCGTGCATTTTTTTCCTTCTTCCTACAGCCACAACAACCACGGTGGTGCAGTGGTTAAGATGCCCGAGAATGTGCCGGAGTACCTGGGTTCTATCCTGACCAGAGCCCCTACCACTTCACGACAGACTCTGTCTGCTTTGAAACTCTAATCAAGCGATCCCTAACGTTCCAAGGAACCTGATGATACAGTTTTTACCAATGTCAGGCCTTCGACCATCTAGCCAGGACGTATAACAGGACTGAAGCGGCGCCACGCCTCGCTAGGCCTACAGGAACGCAGACTGCCGGCATGCCTGACCGTACCCTGCACCAGCTGCAAGGGACTGTAGCACCCGCCTTTATACCACCGACCGTCGCCCACACATATCAGACGCGCACCTCCCAGCCCGCGTCTAAAGTGCCTTCACCGCCGCCTCGCGGCCAGCCAGCTGCGTCATCTGCTTCAGGCTCGCCTCCTCTCTATGAAGTGACGGCAGGCGCTTCTTCTGACCATCTGGATCTCACGGCTGCTACACTGCACCCGGCCACTGACTCCACCCGGTCGATGCCACCTGCAAGGCTCCGACACCTGACAGATCTCACCTGGAGAGAGAGAGAGAGAGAGAAACAACTTTTATTGCCAAAAGAGTAATCATTAGGGCATGTCAGCCTGGCGTAGCCCCCAGGTGGGGGCGATGCCCTGGGCGTAATACCGGTCGAGCTCCAGCTCCGCCTGGCACCCTTTCTCCCAGCACCCGGCCCTCGAACGGCCTAAAACTATAATCGATGGTGCTAACCTCTCTGAACGCTTCAGTAACGACCTCACCATCGAGACCAAGCCAGTGCTGAAGGTAGGCTTCCTGAAAACGCACTGTGACCTCACCGCCAACCTTCTATTGCGTATCACCCACATCAACCTCTCCGGTAAACTTGTAAATGTCCGTCCCTACCCTGTCAAACCTTCTTTTTCCTGCCTCGGTGTTATTCTGTCATGGTGTCGAATGCGGCCTTTCAACCGCCGTTCTTATGAGGGACCTAGATACTTACACCGCCGATATCATAACCACGCGCTTGATATGGTCCACCGAAACATTACTAATTGCATTTGCTGGCGCTGTCATCCCCGCACTGTTTACTTTCGGCGAGCAGCATTTCGATGCCGCCCTCACATACCCCGCATTCCTGCATCTAGGCGCTGTCTCGAGATTGGCCACCGCGCACATCAGTGCTCTAGTGCCACTGTTTACTGCCCCAAGTGCACTTCACCCATCTCCCCGCCGCCCTCTGTCCACGAGTGCATGCAGCCCTGGTGCCGCACTGCCAGAAAAATGAGCATGCTATTTTCGCCCTCATTATCCCCTACTATAAGCAGAAAAAAAGGAATGTGCAAGAACGCCTACCGACAGCGTATCAACCTGCGCAGGCCACTCAGCCGGCTCCTCTTGCAGAGCACGCGTTCTCCCCACCTGGCTCCTACGCCACAGTAACACAGCTTCAGCTCGGGTACTCTTCATCTCGTCAACCTCTGACGCGTCCGGTTTCCAAGTCTCGTTACTCTCTCTAATCATCTCCACAGTCACTCGTTTCCCACTCGCCCCCTCCTCCGTCCTTTATTGAAGAACGTTTTTATACCCTGTACCTCCGTGTGGCTAGTTTGCAAGTGGCAATTCGCCCCCTCAAACAAGGTCTCAACAGCATCGATAGCCGCCTAGATGCTCTTGGGGCTCGCATGAATCAGCTACTCACTACCATCGATTACAAATTCTCAAACATAGAGAACGTTGTCGCTGACTGTCTCAAACACCAGTGTGACCTTGAGCGCCGCCTTCAACGCCATGAGGAGGCGATTGATGTCAAATTCAATCGCCTGAAAACTCACGTCACCGTTGAGCTCGAACGCATTCTTAATTTGATTGCCACCATTCTCTTCCCCCTTCCGCAAAGGAACGCAATGGCATGCCACAGCGCAGTCGTGTGTGTATCCCTTATTTTGTCCTTGTTCTCTTTGCGCTACGGTTCTCAAAATGCATTCTTGTGTAGTTAGATGTGAACATGGAGGACCTCATATAATTTAGTGTAACTGTCGCAATCCTAATACTAACCACACTCCATTACACCAGTATATCCTTACTCTCCGCTCCCTGGCTCCTTCCTTCTCCTCCAGGAAACTCGCTGCTCCGCTAACGTTCCTGGCTACCAGGCATTTCAGTCTACAGCTACTAGCCTCCTATCTTCTATCTACGTTCGCCGTGACCACTCGGTAGCAGCCCTTGGCATTCCTTTATCGCTCCAATACTACTTGATGGGCACCTTCTACTATCTTCCTCAGGCTAACCTCAGCCTGGCACTGTTGTCCTTCTACAACGCCCCCCACTCACGCCACACAGTTCATGGTCCTAGGTAAATTTCTTGACACATTGCCTTCTCATACGGTTGTACTTCTCTGCGGCGATTTTATTGCCCCCCGCAGACTATGGGGTTATCCGCAGACCTTTCGTGCCGGCCGCCTACTCCACTTCATGACCCAGCAAGCTCACATCACTCTCCTCAACACCCCCAGAGTACCCACTAATGCGGGCTCATGCTCCCAGCGCCACACAACCGCTGACCTCACTTACTGCTCTGGTCCTATATCACCTTAGTGGTCAGCCACTGACTGGCATGCCTTTCGCTGTCTCCTCTTCCTCCTTCACGTCCTATGAGGAGTGGACTAATGCCCTTCTCCAAGTGACTTCACCCTCTATACTCACACAGAGACCGCTGCACATCCCAATTCTGACCCCGACCCGCTTCTGATCAGGCTATGGAAGTGTCGCGAAAGGCTTTTCTGAACAGCCATACGGCAACCCTACAACATCCAATTGCAGAACACCCTTTCAAAGTTACCAGACCATATTGTGACGTATTGTGCTACGCTTGAGGATTTTCGATGAAATTCCCTATGCAACAATCTTGCCACGGCACTCCATAAAAACTCAACCTGAAGTCTTTTTCGAACCCTTCTTTATACTACCCCTGCCCCTTCCCCGACTCTTTCTATACACAGTCTCCCGATGAGGTTTTCGCAACCCTTGCATATCTTTATCTCCCACCCCCTCTGTCCCCCTGTTACCCTGAATACACAGGTTGCGCAAGCAATGACCTCAATACCCCTTTTAAACTGCGCGAGCTTGGAGCTGCACTTGCCAACGCCACTCGGTCAGCTCCCGGTTAAAGGCTCTTTCAAACTACACCAAATTTCCGGCGAGCGAAGCGGATTCGGCCGCTTTTGACGCCGACCAGGGCGGAAAGCGGCGCAGCGAAGGCGACCGGTCCGCCACAGATTTTTCCGCGTTCGCAGCGGAAGCGACGATGGGTCGTTGACGTCACGTCCAATCAAAATTCAGTATGGCGGCAAGCATTGCAGCGGTATGGTCCCTAGAAAGACTGGTCTTTTCAGGGACCATATCAGCGGAGCGGGCCGGCGCTTTTCTGTGGAGGTGCTGCATGATGCCATAAAGGAGCCCCATACAAGCGACATTTAAATTTCAAGGACATGATCTACAAAGAGGACCTGTGGGAACATATTGAGAAAGGACTGGGAGTGAGAGGTAAGCACACTTGCTTTTATAGCTTGCTTTACACTGATGCTCACGAGAACTTTTCGAATGCGGTACAGTACGTTTCGCTCTGTTCTCGCGCTACTGCTAGCTTTATCGTATGCATGCCTACCTCGCGCGATTGAGTACGACGCATGTATTGCTGAAACACTAGCGCATTGATGACCATTAGGCTTATGCCGCTGTTTGAGAAATGTTTTTTCGAGTGCCAGTGCAGTATGCTTTGCGTATCCAGCCTGGTTGGTTGGTTGTTTTCATGCCACTGCTAACTTTTATCCCATGCAAGCCCATCTTGTGCGACCCTGTACGACACATGTATTACGTACTGGGAAGCGATAGCACTGATAATTTCGATCATGCCGCTGTTTGCACCTATCGCATGCGTGCGCAACTAGTGCGAGTATGCACAACGTATTTTTCTTTTACTTTACTTGTGCCGCTGCCGTCTCCTGTGTCATGAAGTTTCGGCTCGTATGAATATGTTGGAGCGTATAGCATCTCTTTAGCAGCCCTTTGCGTCAGTGACAAGCTCGAGGGCGGACCGTGAGCGCAATGCATTTTTAGAGACTTATTTCACGTGGCGAAAGACTAACCCCGAATTTCCTACCGCTTACAATAATGGTCTTCAGATTTCGTGCATTTAAAAACTAATATTTCAGAGGTCTTGCTGTGCCGGAGCGGCAACGCTGAAGTGACCGTAAGAACATGTGAACAGAAAATAAGCAAGCGCAAATTCTTGCTTAGTGTGCTTGATAGCCAGTCTTTATTTATTTATTTATTTATTTATTTATTTATTTATTTATTTATTTATTTTATTTATTTATTTATTTATTTATTTATTTATTTATTTATTTATTTATTTATTTATTTATTTATTTATTTATTTATTTAGGAATACTGTCGATCCTGGGCGGGATCCTTACTGGCAGGACACAAAACGCATACATAAAGTCAGACAATATTTGAATCATGTTCGACGACAGGGACAATAATTTAAAATGAAAGGAAGATTGCGGTCAGAAATAAACGAAGCAAGACAATTATCAGTGTACAGTAAAAAATATAGTGAAATGTAGATACATGAAGAAAAAAAGAAAAAGGTATATGAATGCACACAGAATGGAAATAACAAAGCAATAAGGGATTAGTACAATTTGCAAGTTATCAATGTATGCTGACAATCAAACTGTTCGGATGAACATTCATGAATTTGTGTGTAAATGATCCTCCACTGGCTTTACAAATTCATCCAGTGTTGAACTTTGTGATATTGATGGTTGCAAGGTGTTCCACTCTCTAACTGCAAGGGGAGAAAATGAGTTTTTAAAACTGTCACAATGGCAAGAAAATTCATTTATAGTCAAAGAGTGTTTATAACGTGTCAGTCTTGTATCTTCGATGACGATGTACTTTGATATATCTGTATTAAAGTGGTTATGGAGTTGATACAGAAATATCAGGCGTGCTAGTACTGCGCGTTTTTCCAAATTCAGCATGCCGGCTTTCTTAAGTAGGTGAGTTGGCGAGTCAATCATTTTATATTTGTTAAAGATGTACCTCATCGCCTTTCGTTGTATTCCTTCTAGTTTTTTTATGTTTTGTTTAGTTGCCGGGAACCATACGACGTTGGCATATTCCACCGTTGATCCTATAAAGGCATTGTAAGCTAGCATTTTAGTTTCGGGTTGTGCATCTCGGAGACATCTAAGGAAAAATAACTTTCGTGTAACAGCTGCTGTTACGGTATTTACGTGCGAGCCCCATCTTAGGTTATGCGTGAATATCAAGCCAAGATATTTGTGTTCGCTGACTCAGGTTAGTAAAGTTTTGCTTGTACTGGTACGGAAAACGCAGACACCCTTTTTTGCTTGTTATCGGCAGGAAAACGCATTTATTAACATTTAGCGCCATCTGCCACTCTGTACACCACTGTGACACTGTTTCCAGTGCGTTGTTTGGGGCGATATGATCTTCAGAGGAAATAATTTCACGATAAAGGATGCAGTCGTCTGCAAAAAGCCTGATATGTACGAGAATATGTTTAGGAAGGTCATTTATAAAGAGTAAAGATAATATTGGCGCCAGTACGCAACCTTGCCGCACTCCAGAGGCAACACGTACTATTTGTGAATTCTGGTTATTTATTTGTACAAACTGGGGCCGATCTGTTAGACAGTCCTGGATCCAATCTATGACAGGGTTATCACCGAATATGGATGTTAATTTCTTGATAAGCTTTACATGAGAAACGCGATCAAAAGCTTTGGAGAAATCTAAAAGATGAGGTCGATTTGTTTTTAGTTATCAATGCTAAGGGAAATGTCGTGTATTAGCTTCAGTAGTTGGGTAACGGTTGATAGCCTCTTGCGGAAGCCACTCTGAAAGGGTGATAACAGATGTTCCTGCTCAAAATGTGTGTTTAAGTGTTTTAGTATTATGTGTTCTAGAAGTTTGCAGGCGGTGCATGTTAGCGTTATTGGTCGAAAGTTAGAAATCTTCTTTGCTACCAGATTTGTGAATAGGAATGACCTTTGCGGTTTTCCATTCCCTTGGTAATTTACCAGTTGTGAGTGATTTGTCGTACAATACACACATGTATTTCGCAACCCATTGTGAGTACCGTTGGAGGAAAATATTCGGTAAGTTATCGGGCCCAATCCCTTTCTTAACATCAAGGTTTAGTAGAAGGTTTAGTACCCCCGATTCGGTTGCTGATAGTGGTTTTAAGCAATTTGTAAAACTGCACTGGTTTAGATGTGGGCAGCTGCCATTATCTGTCATGAAAACAGATTGGAACTAGCTGTTCAGCTTGTTTGGGCTAGTTTGGCTTTCTTCATCGGCGACAAAGTTTACTTGATTTTCTTTAGGGTTGAGGTATTCCCAAAACATTTAGGAGAACGTTTTAGGAAACTGGGAAGGGTGTGGGTAAAACAACTCTTTTTGGCAGCTTTTATTTTTGACTTCATGTGGCTGATAGTGATAGTAAGCCTGGTTCTATTTTTTGTCGTGGGATGCAGTTTCAATGTTTTTCGGAGACGTTTTACCCTGCGTTTAGCGTGGATGACATCTCGTGTAATCCACGGGTTGTGTTTCTTAGGCACTTTTGTTTCCATCGGTACATAGTTCCGGAGACAGAATGATACGATATCTTTGAACGCGTGCCACACTGTCTCAATATCTGTGCGGATATCCCTTGATAGATTTTCGAACGGTGTAAAAGCGAAAGCAAGGTGGTCTAAAATGCTATTATCGTTAGCCCTGCTGATGTTGTAAAATGTAGTTTTCGATTTAGCGTGAAATGTTTTGTAATGAGTCGCGACAGTGCAAAACGCAATCTTATGATCCGATATGCCAGTAATTATCTCTACTTTCAATGTTTCAGATGGAAAGTGTTCACTGAGAAAGACAAGGTCCAGAATATTTGAAGTACATCCATGTACACGTGTCGGCTTTTGCACGATTTGTCGTAGATTGAAGTGCAGCATTGCATCGAAGATAATTTCCGAACAACCACTTTGATATTGCATGGTCTGCCAATTTATATACGGGAGGTCGAAATCACCAAGCAGGATTAATCTGTTCCCCTGAACCTGTTTTTGCATGTAATTTCAGAGATTTTTCATGACATCGCAGTCAGATGAGGGGCTGCGATAGACGCTATCTACAACGATATCTCGAGAGCCAAATATTATTTTGCAGAAAACTGCTTCGGCGCATTGAACTTCGGGAAGAACCGTGAATGGATTTTTTTTTATCAAGATTGCCACCCCTCCACCACGTGTCATCCTATCCCTTCTAACAACATTGTAATTTGTGGGAGTTATCTCCGTATCTTTGAAGTCACTTGCAAGCCACGTCTCCGTTACAGCTACAAAATCAGGTTCCCGGCTGAGAAGTAAAGATTCGAATCCTTCTAACTTGTTTAACAGGATGCGGGCATTTATATTGATAAAAGGTATTTCGGGCCCTTCTGTTGACGGCGGGGACTTTAGTGAGGGAGAATTTAGTGCTTGCTCTAAATTTTGCTCGTTTTTTCACCTTCAGAATCAACTAAAACTTGATCTATTAGCACTATATCCTTCACTTCATTGTGCCACTTGTATAGTTTTCCGCACGTACTTTGTCATAGACAAGGAAAACCTTTTCGCCCGCAGCCTTTCTAGGCTTTGCGCACTCCCATAATTTTTTTCTAATGTCGCGCACTCGAGATGAAAAATCCTCGCTTATGAAAAGTTTGATCCTTTAAGTTTAAAGCAGTTTTTTAGTACTTTGGTTTTGTCTCGAAAGTCCAAGAATTTCAGAATTACTGGTCGTATTTTTCCACATGATGGCCTTCCAATTCTATATATTCTTTCAATTTCGACGGCAGCAACCTTGATAATTTTTTGAATGATTGCTTCTTTTATTATGTGTTCTAACGTTTCATTGTCTTCCTTGTCATCCTCTGGAACTCCATACACTACTAAATTTGACCTTCTTGATCGGTTTTCCAGGTCATCAATGTGGACTTCAAGAGCCAGGACTACCCTCTGCAGGTCTACTACCTGATGTGTACAAATTGAAATTTTGTTGTCTAGGATGGCAAGGTTTTCTAATTTGGCATCGATGGAGGCTATAGGGGCTGTTCTCTAATATATTTCAAGTCGTCGGCGATCTGTGCAAGCTGTCTGCAAATTTGTGTCATGTCGGGACCAGGATTTGTTTCCACATCTCCTGCTAGCAGTAGTAAACTTTCTACAAAGGCGGCAATGTCACAAAGAAGCGGGCAGATCAACCGTGGGCACGGCAGCACAAGCAGATAGGGATCATTATATTTTTTCTTTAGGGGCCATCTGTCAGAAAAACATTTTAAGAACTTGAAAGACACATTTTTCGAAATATAAAACTAAATTAGGTCCAGTATGAGGAGTATAGCTGGAGCTGCCAACATTTCTACTGTGAAGTGGAAACACTTCAAACAAATGCAGGCCATAATAGAACATGTGTCGAGAGAACCAATATAAGTTGCATATTTCCTCAGTATGCGTTAGTGTGCACTATCAGGGCGCTCATTCCGTGGTTGCAGTATCAAGTACAATCTAAATATTTAGGTGTAATATCATAAATACAATAAGCTGTTATGTTTTATGTGTGGTTGAATATTTTGCAGGTTGTTTAAGCGTTCATTTCACCCAGTTTCAAGAATAAGTTTCAAGAAAGTGTGCAACGTTTCATTCTTCACAGGTTGTAACTTCATTGCCCACGACCCATGCTTAGAAAACCTGTTCAAATTATTCATGTGTGGATTGAGTTAAAATAATAAAAAAATCCTGTTTGATTCATGATATTGGTTATTTATTGATTGGAAGTAGGTCTGAAGATCAGCCAGATGCAACCACTCGATAGCCGTTCCGAAGCCTGCAGTGCCAGGAACATTTGGCTCATCTTTTGAGTCAGGCTACAAAATGACATCCGGTCTTTCATCTCTCTTGTAATGCATACTTACTTGAACCTACGGCTGTAGTGCTTGCTTATGAAGCTAGTTTATTTTACTTTTCACAAGCATTCCATTTTCTAAAAGGCCAAGTTCAAAGAAAAGGTCTTGCAAATTAACGACATTATCATTAAATTTTCAGCTCACTGACATTAAATACCTAAGGCACATACTAATCACATATTTAATGCCAAAAATTTTTTATTCTTTGCGCACAGGACGGCAAGCAAGTTTTCAGGACAGTATCAACTGCGAACTACAAAGTATGCTCAAAGTACAAAACAAACATATATGTTACCATTGTTTTCATTTGGCTGCCTCTGATCATTTTCTCCTGCCACAAAACTTCGCTTGGCCGCTTCTGATATAGTATTCTCACAGCTTGTCCCTTGTAGCACGCACAATCCTGAGAGGAGAGAACGTGGATAATTAGAGATAAAGGGCTCTCTTTCCAACTCATCAATCTGACAGCTTTGACTACTAGTTATAAGCACACTTGGATAAGTTAAAAGTAACCAATAAGTCAGTTTCTCTAAGCTTATTTGCAAAACAGCATGATTACATGGTTGCGTGACAACCTAAGGCAGGAGCCTCTGTTTCCTGCCTTCAGATTCCATCTATAAGCTGCCCTTGCCAGTCTGCATGGTCTGTGGGGGGAGAGGTGGCAGCAGACTGCACGGGAAGCTGGTTTCTCCGCAGTCAGCAGGAAGTTGTGCAGTGATATGCAGATGTGATAATGCTACTGACGTTTTCTTCCTTTGTCCTGAATGGCTACCGTACGATGAGCAGTTGTTGGGCGAGAATCCAAAGACATTCTCTATGACGCGCCTCACTTTACTCATCGGTAATTAAATATTAGTTTTGCATGTACTTGAGAGAACTGGCTGAGTGTTCCTGCCGCTGACTGGTCGTTTACTCTCTCAAGACTAGAAAACTAGGAAGGGAGACCTGCAGAACAACAAATAAACAGTTTATTTTTAAAACTCATGTGCAGTTTAATCATACATTAGTTTTAGCAAACTCAGTGTTCGGTGTATGCTGTTTTGTTCTGCGACAATTCCAGGATGAATATTCAATTGCAAACAGAAGAGTGAGGCAGATACTGCGTTTTCGTTGCAGCCAATACCCCTATAGTAATTGGGTTTGCTGAAGTAAAATGGATCTTTAAGCCTTTGATACGATGCCTCATTTTGCATTCATAACTTTGGCTGGTGGTTAACAGCTTGTCATATCAAATGATGCTGAAGGTGGTGTGACACTAGTTAATCTCAGTTCTAACAAATTACCTTATTGAAGAATACAACAAATTGAATTACTTACTCTTCTTGCATATGGTCTCTTTAAGAGGATATCCACAGGGAGGCCTCATCTCCCATCAATAAGGCATTCTGCTATTATCATCCAATGGAGCGTCTTCTGAGATGCCTGTCTGGCCTAGCTACATTTTTAAAAAATGTGCTTCGGCCTAAATTTCCACCATCGAACTTACTAAAATTGTGGCCCACCCCCACAAACAAGAACTTAAATTGGCAAAATAAAATTCATTTGCATCTTCTGGTTAATACTACAGCCGGCAGGGCGCAGAAGCTGTACAGGGCTTCTATAATTGCATTGGCATTTCATCTCGCTTGTTGTTAGGCGTGGGTAGCTTTGGCGTAAGGTAATTTGCACAAGGATATCAAATGGCATTATCATTCCATCAGACAATCCAGGACCAACCATAGAAAACAAAATAAGCTCGCGCTCCATAGGAAATCAAATTTAACGGTGTTCAGAGCATAAAAAGGTTATAAGAACCAGTCAACAAAGCAAATATACTTGAAAACCTATAGAGTGCGTCACAGTTTGCCAGCATAGACTTGCTAAACGCATTCTTGTAATTTCTGTTAACACTGCCTGAGTTGCCTGGGCACTCAATGTTGACGTGTTTGCATACCCTATGCAGTGAGGTATCTACCAGGTTTATTGAAATTCTTTGACAACCTAGATTTGGGGCAGAATAAAGCAAACGTTTGTTGTTCCTTACATTATATATATTGTGCTTAAAACAAGCTTGTCAGATAACCACATCCAAAACGTTCCATTTAAAATGAACAGACAGTCTCTTTGTTTATTGATATGGTAATGAATGGTACGGTAACAAAAGCATCTTTGACAGTTTTTTATCCTGTATACCTATATGGCACTTCATATATACTGCACTGTTGTAGAGCATTCTTTCCTAAATTATTTTTATTAACACTGTCACAAAGTATGCTATATAAAACATGTGCGAGAAATCAACGACCTCAGATGAGGGCATTACATTACGCTACCGCGGGGGTGGGGTAGACAACTCAGCTCCCGAAATAAAAGAGCTCACAGACGAACGGACAGACCAAAAAAAAAGGACAAAGTGCGCAAAATTGGTTTATAATGTTAGCTCTCTACAATTTATATACACGTTACCATAACTGCTGTCTCAGACATGACAATCGAATGCTCGACAATCTCAACAAAAATGACAATCCAAACCAGTTTCACGTAGCCTGAGTCGCTTTCGGACATTAGGCCGCATAAATAAAATCAAACTATAAAATGAAACCAAAAATACAGAAATTTTTACCTTACCTGTTAACCTGCCAAAGGCGTTGATCTGCAAGTATCGCCTTTAGAAATCTTGTTTTTTTTCTGAATAGGAACGTAGGGGATCTCGTATGGGTCCCGGCTCACTCAGGCGTCCCGGGGAATGAGGCCGCTCA
This sequence comes from Amblyomma maculatum, assembly GCA_023969395.1. Classification (NCBI taxonomy): domain Eukaryota; kingdom Metazoa; phylum Arthropoda; class Arachnida; order Ixodida; family Ixodidae; genus Amblyomma; species Amblyomma maculatum. The sequence goes on along the minus strand of JAJIZL010124950.1, from coordinate 252,783 downwards.
CCAATATGCTCGAGGTTTTGTCAGCCGAGGTGGTGAGGGGATCTCGGACGCGTGTACCCGTCGGCGTGAGTTACTGGATAGTGTCAGGCCAATACCACGTATTACAAAGAGCTCCAGGCAAGCCTGCCTCCTCCGCACGCTTCGCTCAGCCGAGAACAGGCTGCCACGTGGCGGCGGCTGCAAACGCGGTCACAGCCAAACCCCTGGACGTGTGCCAATATCTTTCCGCACATAGTAAATCCGTACTGCCGACTGTGCGGTGAGCCTACCACCTTAGACCATATAATCTGGAACTGCGCGGAGGATCCGCCTCCGGCCGACCTAGTACCCTCTCCCTCGCTGGAACACTGGGAAACTGTTCTCGCCAGCCGGGATCCAGACGTCCAATCCCGGGCCACGGCAAGAGCGGCAAGAGCGGGCCACGGCAAGAGCTGACTTGGACTGCTGGCCACCTGGAGCAGCTGAATGCAGCCCAAGGCAAAAACCATCTCCATCGCTAAGAAATAAACTTCTCTCTCTCTCTCTCTGTCTGGATACGAAGCCGAAGGTGGTCTGCAAGGGTGCCGAAGCTGCTGGGTGACATACGCAGGCAGCTGCCGAGAAGAGAAAAAGCCAGTGAGGTGATAAAGCTTGGCATATTGTTAAAGAAACGTACACAGTGGTAAACGCTGGTTCACTGTTAGACGCACACCACACACCGCACACCACAGAACGAAGTCAGCTAGGCCTGAGCATTGTCTTCTTCCCTACTTCACATCAACACGTCGTGGTCGTCTCGATACTGTGCTCCGTAACAGTATTCCCCGCGCGTCCTACACTGGAGAACTCGAATGATGTGGTTTTAAACGGGCAACATGCGCGAGTTCTGGATGAGGGGTTGTGGAAGGATTCTTGGGCTCTAAGGGGCGATCTCATTGGTCACATCGGTGACTAGTCGCAAGACGGAGTAAGAGCCCACGTAACGAGGCAAACGTTTCTCACACATACCTACACGGCGAGCCGGGTACCAAAGAAGTACGAGGGAACCAGGAGGGTAGTGGATGCCTCAGTGATGAAGGTCATAACGACGTTTTTGAGAGCGCTGAGACGCTCCAAGACGCTCTCGAGCAATGGGGCGGGCGGCATCAGCGCGGGCGATGGCATCCGAAGCGTAGCTGCTGGAAGAGTCTTCAAGTTGCAGCAAGGTGTCGAATGGGAGTAAAGGGTCACGGCCGAAGAGTAGATAAAAGGGAGAGTATCCGGCGGTATCCTGGCGTGAGGAGTTATAGGCGAACATGACGAAAGTTAAGGAGACGTCCCAGTCACGATGGTGATCGGACACATACATAGACAGCATGTCGGTAAGTGTGCGGTTGAGGCGCTCAGTAAGACCGTTCGTTTGCGGATGGTAGGCCGTGGTGAACTGGTGACGAGTAGCGCATGAGCGGAGAAGGTCATGAACCACTTGAGAGAGGAAACAGAGGCCACGATCTGTGAGCAGTTGACGTGGAGCGCCATGAATCAAGATGACATCACGCAGAAGAAAGTCGGCAACGTCGGAGGCGCAGCTAGTGGGGATAGCCCTGGTTACAGCATATCGGGTGGTATACTCAGTCACCTCAGCAATCCATTTGTTTCCAAAAGTCGATGCCGGAAACGGCCCAAGACGATCGAGGCCCACACGCGAAAACGGCTCAGTCGGCACTGGAATCGGTTGCAGGGGCCCACTAGGTTGAAGCGAGGGTGTCTTACGACGCTGACACAGCTCACAAGCGGCGACGTAGCGACGGACAGAGCGGTAGAGACCAGGCCAGAAAAATCTGCGTCGCACACTGTCATACGTGCGTGATACTCCCAAGTGTCCGGCTGTAGGAACGTCGTGAAGTTGGGCGAGGACACTAGAGCGCAGATGCGCTGTAACGACCAGTAAAAGGTCCGTGCCATCTGGACGCATATTGCGTCTGTATAATGTGTCGTTATGGAGTACAAACATACTGGCGAAAGGATCGGGGATGCTGCGCAGCTGGTCAATAATTGGTTACAGGGCAGGATCACGACGCTGTTCGGAGCAAATATTGATAAAGTCCGAGATGGACAAAACGTAGTCGTCAGCAGTATGGTCGGACAAATCGTGAGGATCTACGGGATGGTGGGACAAGCAGTCAGCGTCTTGATGTAAGTGGCCGGACTTGTACACCACAGTAAATTCATACTCTTGTGTTCGTAAGGCCCAGCGACCTAAGTGGCCAGTGGGGTCCTTAAGTGAAGACAGCCAACACAAAGCATGATGATCAGTCACTACACAGAAGGACCGCCCAAAAAATGAGGGCGGAATTTGGTCAGTGCCCAAACAAGTGCAAGGCATTCCCGCTCTGTAATTGAATTGCGCTCAGAGGACGAAAGCAGGCGGCTAGCATAAGCAAGACGCGGGAGGAACCATGCTGGGACTGGGAAAGGATAGCACCAATACCATGTTCGCTAGCGTCGGTGCGCAGTTCGGTCGATTGCAGAAGGATCGAAGTGCGCCAGAACAGGAGGGGTGGTGATGGCGGAAATAAGCGTCGTAAAGGCATTGGTTTGGTCACAACCCCGTGTGAAAGGTACGTTTTTTTTCAGAGAGGTAAGCGGACGAGCGATGTCTGCGAAGTTCCGAATGAAGCGGCGGAAGTAGGAACAAAGGCCGAGGAAGCTTCGCACGTCACTTAAGCTACGTGGGGTAGGGAAGTCGCGTGCGGCTCGAACTTTGTCAGGATCAGGCTGTACACCATTTGCGTCAACCAAATGACCCAGGACTTTGATTTGGCGCCGACCGAAGCTGCATTTTTTGGCGTTCAGTTAAGACTGGCGTGGCGGAAAACGTCCAGGACCGCAGAAAGTCGATCAAGGTGGGTTGCGAACGTGGAAGAGAAAAGGACGACGTCATCGAAGTAGCATAAACATGTCCATTTGTATCCACGGAGGAGTGAGTCCATGTCGCAGGAGCGTTACAGAGTCCAAATGGCATCACCTTGAATTGATAGAGTCCGTCGGGGTGACAAACGCGGTTTTCTCGCGATCTCGTTCGTCGACAGCAATTTGCCAGTAGCCTGAACGCATGTCGATGGAAAAACAAATAGCTGGCACCATGCAAACTGTCAAGCGCGTCATCAATTCGCGGAAGAGGGTAAACATCCTTCTTTGTTATTTGATTAAGGTGGCGATAGTCGACACAAAATCTCTAACTTTGGTCTTTCTTTTTGCCCAGTACGACAGGAGACGCCCAGGGACTGCAGCAAGGCTCAATAATATTTTGCGCCAGCATCTTGTCAACTTCTTTCTGTATAACATACCGCTCAGTAAGGGAAACACGATAAGGCCGCACACCACAGAACACCGCACACCACAGAACGAAGTCAGCTAGGCCTGAGCATTGTCTTCTTCCCTACTTCACATCAGCACGCCGTCGTCGTCTCGATACTGTGCTCCATAACAATATTAGTCACTACGAAGTTGACATTAACTTACTCGTAATACACCACGTCCTAGTCACGAAGCAGCGACAAGAGGTTGTAGGCTTGGCCCAACCGGACGCATTCCTGCAAAGATGGGCGCACCCACCACCGCCTCCGCCGCAGACTGAACTTTTCATCTGCCTTTCGCAACTCTTTCAGCATGGCCATAACTGAGTTGCAGCGAAGAATTGAAACGATCTCTTCATCCTCTGAAATGGTCCTCATTACTTATCCGCTACAGGCGCGCAGCTGGAAAATAAACGAGAACTGCGATAAAACAACGCAAGACAGTGTGCAGCCACGCAACAGACGAGTGAAAAGTGCGCGAACTGCCTCCGGCGATCACGCGTGCTCTTGCTTCCTTCGCGAACTCCCGATACCGGAAAAGAAACAGCCGTTAGATCTCGCTGCTTTCATTAAAAAGCGAGAAGCAGCCGCAGTTCCGCATCGGTTCCGCCATCGCGGGAAGGGTAGATGAGAACAGGCCACTCTTTTCCGGCGAAGCAAATCCGCTTTGCTCGCCGATACTTTGGCGTAGTGTGAATGCACCTTAACTTGGAATCACTTACTCCGCTCTTCGCAATCTTCACGATAACTCAAAAGAGCACCTCCTCAACTTCTATAACACTGCCTGGAAAGAAGGCCCTCTGCCATCGTCCTGGACTTCCTCACTTATTTTCCTCATTCCTAAATCTGGTAAGCCTCTAGCCATTTCCAATCTCCTGCCCATTTATCTGACCTCCTATGTCGGCAAGACGATGGAAATAATTGCGCTCACTAGGCTTAGTAGGCATTTGGAGGTTTCAAACTCCCTCCCTCATACCCTCGTAGGTTTTCGTTCCCGCGTATCTGCACAGGACCGTTTTCTTATACTTCAGCATACTTCCTTAGCCTGTGGTTGATCTCAGCTTCACGCCCTGGTCATAGTCGATGTCCGCAAGGCATTCGATTGAGTCTCCCATGGCCATATTCTTACCTGCCTTTCCAGCACCGGCTGGGGCTCCCGCATGTATAACTACATTCGAGCTTTTCTTTCTAATCGCGAGGCCAGTTTCCGAGCATTAAACTTCACTTCTACACCACACCGTCTCACCCGCGGTACCCCGCTTGGTGCTGTTTTTTCACGCACCCTTTTTAATATCGCCATGGCTCCTCTCGCGGTTCAGTTATTGTCCATTCCCGATCTTCCCCACTTTTTTTACGCCGACGACATCACACTGTGCTACTCTCGCGGATGTCCTGATCGCGTTCAAGACTATTCAGCAGGTCCTAGATATCATTTATTGCTTTTTAGATCTTGCAGGCCTGTCTCCCGCACCCAAGAAGTCAGAACACCTACTTTTGACTATCTGCTTATCAACGAGCTCACAACTCGCTGATCTCAATTACCTTGGGCGGCTCCCCAATTCCCAAAGTTGCTCAATGTCGCGTTCTTCGCATGCCTCTGCATGCCGAAAAGAATGTCCGGGCTCTCCGTGCGACTGTTTCTGCCGATCAGTCTGCCACCCATTTACTTCGCCGAGTTGTGAGATGGTCCCCTTGACTGAGAGAAGCTCACGCCTGTCGACTGGCTCACATGCTGGCTCTTAACAAATTCCTTTACTATATACCATACCTTTCATTTACCAAGAGCCAGGTCGACACACTTGCAAAAGCACTTCATGGTCTTTATAAAGCTGCTCTTTGTCTTCCCATAACCACTTCCATCGAGAAGCTTTATGCCGCCGGGCTTTTTCATCATCTTCGCTGTCTCTTTTCCATTCACCGCGACCGACAGATAGCTCGCCTCTCCGGCACAGTTCATGGACGCTGGCTTCTCAACCAGGCCAACATTTCCCTCATCCAGTCAGTCATTTTGCCAACTCCTTCTCCGCCGAAGGCTACTAACCTCCGTATATTTCCTCTTCCAGCCAACATGTCACCGGGCCTGCATGCTGGCCGCCGCCATGCTGCTGCCTCTCATCATAGTCCACCCCTCAATACGCGTGGAGTCGCTTACACGAATGCCTCTTATGCGGCTCCTCGCGGTTCCGGAAGCCAGGTCCTCTTTCATCCTCGCCTGTCTACCCCTGTCACGCACGATAGCGGGCCCATTCTCCACCCAAGGGATATTACCTCGCTTGAGGTCCTCTCCATCATTCATGCCATTCAACGTTTCTATTCTCTTTCACTTGTGCCTCAATATATTGTTACGCCCTTAGCGTCGCGACCGAGACGTTCTAGTCGGTTCAGTATGCTAGGTACACACGGCCAGCGGAAACGACACAGGTGCCACAAGACAAAGGTCGAACGGGTGCGCACACTTCTTCCTCTTCCTCCTTTCTTCCTCCATGCTCTGTTTGAGAACAAGTCCGTAACACTTCCCCCGTTGCAGGCGAAGCCCTCCGGGCGAGTCAATCGTCAGCACGAGGATGACAGGGTTTCAAACGCGCGACGAGGGCAAGCTCAGTTAGTGAAGAACATCGGCCACTTTTGGTAAGGCGCGCAATCCGATAGGTGAGGTCACTAATTGCCTCGAGGATAACATAGGGACCGATATAGTGAGGCGAGCAGTTTCTGACTTATGCCACGCTTCCTTAGTGGATGCCAAAGCCAGACCATCTCGCCATGGAGGTAGGTGACGTGGCGATGGTCTTCGTCGGAGCAGGATTTCCAGCGCGTTTGTGAGGCGAGAGTTCTCAGGCGGGCTATCCGGCGGGCTTCTTCAGCCCGGCAGAGGATCTCGGCAATCCCAGGATATATACTGACTCCCAGGCTGCTATCCGGATGAATCAATCTAAAAGTCTCACACATCACCTGTCCACAGAGTTCGCGGCCGCACGTGTTGCGCTGCAGCCCTGCCCCGTCTTCCTCCGATAGATCCTTGGACACTCGGGCATTGACGGCAATGACCTGGCAAACCAGCTTGCCCGTGAAACTTGTAACCGGGCACTGTTCATCCCCTGGTCAAGACCCTCTTAGGGCGGGTGGAGACTGTCTCTTCGCGCCACCATCCGCGAATATTAGTGTTTCTCGCTTAGACCGCAAGCTCTACCCCGACCCTCATCCTAATCTCTCCGTTCGGAGGCTGATATCCTTCGGCAAAGACAGCTGAATACTCTCATAACGCCTGCACGGCTATATTTGTACAAATTCTGCCGTGATACATCATGCCCTAACTGTCCTTCCCCTTATGTCAACCTTTCTCATTTCCTATTTGCATGCTCGGTTTTATTGCAATCGGGTTTCTTTCCCACTCCCTCCCATACTATCTGGGCGTGGGTGGACTAGTTTGGTGCTGAGAGTGAAGAACAGCGCCTGCTCGTCCAGCAGGCACCTAAGTGTTGTGCCTCAATAAAGTATTTTACTACTACTATCGCGACCACCAGCGATTGCGTTTCGATGGAGGCGAAACGAGAGGAGTCCGTGCGCAGTGCAATGTCAGTGCACGTTAAAGATCCCCAGGTGGTCGAAATTACTGCGCAGCCCTCCATTACGACTTCTCTTGCTCTCTTTCCGCACTCATTCCCACCTTTCTCCCTTCCCTTACGGCGAGGTTTAGGTTTCCACAGAGCACGTGTGACAAATGCAGAACCTTTCCTTACCTGTAAACCAAGTATTATAAGTACGCGGCTGCGTTTTGATGGAGGCGAAACGAACAGGCGTCCGTGTGGTATGCGATGTCGGTGCATATTAAACAATATTAAAGATCCCCAGGTCGTTGACATTACTCTGGAGCCCTCCTATGCGGCCACCTTTCTCTCATTCCGCTTTCCTTCTCCCCTTCCTCCCTTCCCTTAAGAATTTTCCTTAGGTTTAGGAATTTTGTTGTCCTTCAAAGTTTTTCAAAGTGAAATTTGCTTTCATGCTGACGACTTGAAAACCTGGCGTATTAAAGCTTTCGCTTCAATATTAGCTTTAATCAATCCAAAGATGCATGCAGAAGGGAGCGGATAAAAATAGTCATCAAAACCGCTATCATTACTTTTTCTAAGAAAATGTTGGAACAATTCGCTGACATGCGCAATGTTGCAGTTAGTAATAATAATGAAAGTAATCATTTTTGAGTTTCTGTTACCTGTAGCACTCAGCGCTAACATTAATAGGGAATTGTACTTCCTAAGAGGACACTGCATAATAGCCCTTGTGAAACTAAAATTTAGGCATCCCGTATATCTGCGAGACTTAATTAGAACAGGTTGAACGTGTACTTGAAAAAACCATATAAAAACAAGACAATAAAATTCAGCACAGAAAATTTAACGTCTTATATTCGACTTAAGCCCCCCTGGTGAGTCGTGTTCGGTTCTAAGACAGAGGAACACTTGCGGACGATCTCGCTGCGTACAATAACTTCGTGATTCTTTCTTTATTTGTGTTTTAGACATTTGCCTAAACGCAGGCTGAGGCTAAAGGCGCAGTCGCCTGACGTGGCCTCAGCCCCCTGCTACATGATCAGTAAGCATCGAAAATACAATATTGCGGCTGGCTGGCACACAACAGTAGCCTTGATCAGGACACAAAAGGAAGGAAACAAAACAATAGTGACATTTAGGCTCAATGTGTGCAAAAGCAATATATATAGCTACAATATGAATATAATCAAGACACTTGATAGGCACAATTTTACGATGAGTATCACAGGCATACAAAAATAATGAAAGCAAAACAAATATACACAGTACAGAGCCCTATATCAGACAGGTGAGGGTTTTTTTTCTTACATTTTAAACCATGGCTCATGCAAACAAATACACAATCAATTACAAATTACACCGGAAAAACAATTAAAGTACAATAACTCACTGGTAAGCAGACAAAGAAACATTGACCAACCAATCATCAAAAGCATGCTCGGGCGGAGTAATATTACTCAGAGTACGGAATATCGCTACACAAAAGAAATCTCTCACAATCTTTCCTAAACGCAGAAAAGGGTTGATAATAATTTATGGGGATATCTCTCCTATTGAGCATTTTTTTAACCTTGAAGGACAGTGCTTGGAGCTCATAAGTTGTTCTAGTTATAGGCATCTTTATTTTAGGATCCCTGATTGCGTACAAGCTTACTCTGTCTGTAGCAGTGTTGTGTAAACGATTCTTATGTATCCAGTGCAGCAGCTTAAAGTAGTAAACCTTGTTTGCCTTCAGTATACCGTATTTCAGAAAGAATGAGTGTAGTTTATGTTTCTCATCATGATAATTTTCACATATGCGCAGTACCTGCTTCTGTAAAATAATTAATTCATCAATTAATTCAACTTTACTAGCCTCTTTTTGAGGTGCAAAATTTAAACTAAACCAATTGTCTGTTCTTAACAAAGCATACAAAACTCATAGCAAATTAAGCATAGCAAAGCTGAGGAACTACTAATTAACCATCTTATATGCATCAGAAATTATTTTATGATTTGCCACTACTTAGAGAACCAATTTTGGGCAAAAGTTTGTCGCACGTTTTATGTGAACACCGTAAGCATGCTGTAGGGGAAGGCGGGGCAAAAAGCGGAAAGAGATGATGTAGTAAAGGGATACGGAGTAATTTCGACAACCCGGGGATCTTGAACATGCACTGACTTTAACCTCCACTTATATCACATCAGCAACACCCAAGTTCGATCTAGGAAGCGTCCATGCAAACTCCATCATTAGGGCAGTACCAACTCAAATATGAGATTTTGTTAGCCATACAGATTGTGTGGATGGGGGTGGTGAAAACATTTAACATTATATATATAGAAAGGTATTTTAGTGACCTCAAAGGTCACACTTTTACAGTTTCTAGGTGGGATGCCCTACAGGCATTCTATTGGCGTTTGCCGCAGTCCGGGCGCGCAACGTTGAGGCCTTTTGGGACTCGAGGATGCAGCAGCCGGACAGGGTTGACTCCCAGTTCTTTCGGGCAGCGACCGTTGTATTTAGTGAGCCGCCGCCGTTTTCCAAAGACATCTACTGGGGCAGCTTTATTCTTTTAATCCTCCTTCCTTCCTTTAGGGCAGAGTTCAGGTGTTCATGCAACAGTTATGGCCTTTGATTTCTTCTAAACCAATTTACAAGTTCACTAATAAACATTGAAACGGTGGCAGTTTACCACCATGATTTCAAGGCTCGGTTCGTCATAGTGACAACTTGAAATAAAAAATAAAATAAACACTACAATCAGCATTGTGTCTCATGTCAGCGGAGCTGTGGCTCGATATCAGGCGCAGCAGCGTTTATTCTCATTAAAGGGTGCTGAGGTCGCGGAGCGAGAAAACGTGCAGCGCATCGATGCGCGAACTTTTGCTTGGAGTAGCGTCTGAACCACTTTAAACATTTACGAATATCTGCATGAAGTTAAAACTATGCGAGCTATATGTGGTCTCCAATCGCAGTTATGTGGGACTACGTTTAGGCTTTTTTAGCACCGATGTTCTCTTGGTATCGTGATGGCGGCACTAGGCTTTAGGACTACGCCGTCCTGGCTTTGCGTCGCCCAATAGCGCTAAGATGGCTCCATAGAGTGACAAGGTCGCTGCGACCCGCTAACCACGTCCTGGTCAGAAATTTCTTCAAGTTTAAGTTTGATAGCTCGGATTTGTCGCCCATCGAGAACACGCGAAGCACTTCAAGTTCGTCGAACAAGCTCCTGAAAACGGAACGCCAACTGCAAGTTGGCGGAGGCCACGTTGACAGGCCCTTCACCACGGGAAAACACTGCTACGCGCACTGCAGCACTTTATGGCGGGCTCGCTTTTAATAAGACCGGACCCGTTTGGATACGAAAGGCGCGCTTCACCCGCAAGAAATTGTTGTAAATCTGAAAGACCAACTGCAATGAAAATTTAAGTGGCTAAAGAAGACCATTTTCTTGGGGTACATCAGAGGGAGTGCCAAACTCAAAATATGAGAGACACTTTTGAAATGAATTGGTAAGGATCTGGGTACTGAAATAGCCGTTTTTGAAACTGAAAGCGGGAAAAGGGTGACCATTACAAGTCGCCGGATATGACGTAGAACCGGGCATGCTTTACTCATTTTTCCCCAGCCTTTAGCGGTCGAGGATTCGGCGTGGAGAAATAAGTTAAGGGTTCATTTTTTGTGCTGCTGAAATTCGGAAAGCGTCAGAACTGCATTTCGCAGTGTGCAACGTGCAACGTGATACGCATTCGCAGGAAGATGAAACCGCCCGAAGAACAGCGATGAGAAGAACCGTGATGAACGGGCTCGGCATTTGGAATTCACTCGGCAGGATCCCGACCGATTATTGTATGGAATTATTCAAATCGAAAAGAGCTGTCTGTCTTGATGAAAGGACTGCAAAGTCGATTTGCTTCAATGATATGGTTGCGTGTCGGTTCGCTGCACAGTGCAAAGAAATGTGACTTTTGAATGAAATTAGTTTTTCGTGAAGTTAAGGCATCGGACTGATGTCATGTGCAATCGTTTCGGGAGCACCTAGGCATAGCTGTTTCGTGCCTGTAGTGTCCCATTGGTCAAGAGTAGTGCTGGCAAAGGTGATGCATTTGACGATTCACATGCGGTCGGAGAGGGGTGTGCAAGATTTTTCTTCCTGTTATGCATTGGCCATGCTTACGCATCTAGATTCGCTCATCGAAATGTACTATATATACGCGCAGAAAATCAAGAACTGTAGCTACGGACAGCGAGGCTGCCCTGCGTCAGCCTTCAAAAGCCTCATAAACGGTGCAAACAGCAGACTTGCGGTCAGGTTTCAGTCGTGCACGAAATCCTCGCATTTGATGCGAGTTGACTTGAATTAAGTGCTCTGTGCTTCGTTGACTTCTATTTATCGTGTTTAGTTGTCAGCTCCCACTGCTTTCATAGCTTGCTGTTCTGAGAGTGATGCAAGCTTCTCCGGGTATGGCACGTGTGATCGGCCCCAACCGCTGCAGAGCGGCTCGGCATGGTTCTCGAACTTGAGGTACTTAGTATTGGTGCGAACAGAATTTAAGATGGAGTCTAAAGACAGACACCACCCACAGTATTGGTGCGAACAGACAAAACCCCGACAACTGCAGAGGCCAAATTTCCCTTCTTTAACTTGCCGCTTACTCTCACCGACTGCGATCGACGCACAATCGCCGTCTGCTAGTCATCTTTTTGCGCCCGATTGAACGTGGTATGCGGAAAACTGCCTATTTGTGCTACTCACCGCCAGGGGCACGCGTCGTCTGCTACACAGCTTTTAAAACTCCTATATATCTGCAACAATGTTTTCGTACCAGAGTAGAAAGTTATCACGAGAGCTTTCATGACGTTTCGAAAAGATTTACGGCTATTTTGAGGGAAATAAGATTTTGTTTTGGTCGACCTTGAAGAATAGGATCGTCAATACAGCTAGCAGGTGACAGCAAGTACATAAACAGAGGAAAAGTATTGAGAAAGCGAAGAGAGCACCAATAGTATTTCACCTAAGATGTATCACAATAATGTCTACGCACATGTAGTCTAAATTGACGTTTAGAGCAATAATGTATTCTCATATTGCAGAGAGTGTTGTAAGTCATGTATCAAGACCTGTTGTCCGTCTAGAATCTCGACACCCTGATTTTTTTCTGTGTGCTAGGTCTCCATTGGCATTTCTTGGGGCAATTTGTTTCATTAAAGACTGCTGAGTGTGTCACTCGGAAAAAGTACGTTCTAAACTCTTCTTTGTCACTACTTGCAGATTATTCTTTCGCATTCACCTTTGCCTTGTGATTTAGTGTTTCATTTGATATTCGTTGCTTCTGTCCGTTCAAGTGGACACTCATGTCATCATTGTTAGTATAAAACAGAGCCACAATGTCACTTTGTATGTGCAGAGCTATTTACGACACACTAGGGACATTTGTGAACACCAGTCTAATATTAGTAGACTTTGGGCGCATAAGTGCCCAGCCTTTGAAGTGAGCTATTTTTCTATTTCGTGTGAATTGTGTTACGCTTTTAAATAATAAAATAATAAAATTATTTTCACTGTTGTTTTTTTTTTTCTATGCTGGCAAAACTATGTAGATAAAGACAACCAACTGGATCTGTAAGCACTAAGAAATTCGGCGCGGCCCACGAGGCAAGGACGAGAAGGAAAATGAAACGAGCGCTGTCTACAGAAAAATTCTACGAGGAAGATCAGAATGACGCATAGGCTGCGACTCGAGATGGACCTTCGAGCCCATCTGGCACTGCTGCTCTTTTCACGAGAGGGGCCTAAATCTGATGCCGTAACTCTAGGAGACCATTTTGTGGAGCTCGGACCCTGGGCTCCAGCTAGCCGCCGTCCAGCTGGCCTGGGGCACCGCCGGCCAACACCTGCCGGGCCGCATCTTAGGCGGGGCTCACCGTTTCGGCCGTACCAAGTGACGGAGGGCCGGAGCTTAGCTTCTTCATCCGCTGGATTAAATCAAACGTTCTACTCTCTCTCTCTCTTTCTACCAGTATACGGCACGCATCCTGGAGAAGAGACTTTTCTCTCGGACGCTGTCCACATTGTTAACTATATTTAAATATGTCGCAAATTTGGAATGACCTTGTTTTCTTATCCATGACCAAATATGGGGGTGATACTTACAATTATTCACTTTGCATTCATTTGCCTCTCGTTCATGCATACGTATCCTCACTCCTGACTCAGCCTTCCCATTATTTTCCTTTCCTTTCTCCTTCCTCACTGAACTCTAGCATATTGCCTACGTGTGGGTGTGTGCCCCATGATTGAAGGAAAATTGCAAGAATCCCCTGCAAATGCATGTACAGGAAGAATAACGCAAGGAGGATTTAGCCTTCTTGCACAAAACGTTTCGTGTTTTCCACACGGATTGAGGAATAGTAGGGGCGGTGGCTTATTGACTTTGATATCTTCAAAATTATTACACTGGGAAAAAATAAGGGAAAATGTAATGAATCGTGACAGCGAGCTCTTAGTTGTAGATATCGCTTTGCCACGGTGGGCCCCTGTCACAGTCGCTGAAGTCTTGTGTCGAGTAGCTGTACGCTGTAAAGACTGTTTCGACAGATTACTTGCAAACTATAATAGGGTAATCATTGCAGAAGACTTCAACTAGCACTATACTTTTTGGGTTAACTTCTCTTACTAATGTGGACAGCTGTTATGGACGGGAATGTCGGCAAAGGCTGCGTGCTTCTGCAATTCTCCTTCATGCGCAAAAATTGCTGATCTGTCATCGATTAATACCTGGCAGCAAGAGGGACAGGTATAGGAGAATGGTCAGCATTACACTGTGGTACATCCGGTGACCCCTTTCCAATAACTTTCGCAATCACTGAGAACCCAATTTGAGACAAAAGGTTTGCCCGAAAACTAGTAAATAATGCCACCTATACAGCATCGCTACCCTCCTCCCTCTCATCTAGCCTTTGTTCATGTAGAACCGACGGAACACAACAGGTATTTTCTTCAATTGGGAACGCTACTGAGAATTCCTAGTTCACTGTACGGTCTGCTGTAAGCAGTAAATAGTCTGCAACGACGCATGTGAGACAGCCTTCCGCCGCAGGAAAGTAGATGGAGGAGTATTTCTTATAATCAAAGCCCAGTAAATTGGATAAACTACAAATTATTTACGGTGTCATTTAAAAAAGCTACAGCTCATGCAAAGGACGAATATAATAAAAATTTAAATACATATTTTTCAAACACAAAACACAGGAAGGCTTTGTAACGTTTTAGGAACAAAATAGGATGTTGCAAAATTCTCAGTTGTCTCCACGGGAGGCAAATGATGAGCTGCAACGCATTGCGCAAGGGTTTGGATTACGTTTTCAGGAGCACTGGAGAGGTCCTTTGCACGCTACGATTACCTACTGCGATTATGTTGAGGTTGAAGGGTCAAAACTCTGAACTTTAGTTTCTTCCATGCAATCATCGGTTCCGAGTTGGGACGGGGTGGCGGCAGGTATGTTTAAACGTCTAGCACAAGCGTTCACTCGGGATCTTTTAGATTATGTCAGTGAACCATTAGAAACTTCATGGCTGCTGCACAACTGGAAGGTGGCGAAAATTATATTAGACCCTGGAAAAGGATTCATTTTAAAAATATTCAGCCGATATTTTTGACATCAAACCTGGTAAAATTAATAGAAAGAATTGTACATTGCCGCCTCTCAAAGCATATTACAGAGATCAGTGCTTTGAGCTCTGTCTTGATTGGTCTCCGCCGCGGATGCTCAATGTGGACTGCTCATCTAGATTTAGAAACAGAATTCCCTCGCTATGTATAACGATGAGGTATCAACCTTAGTGACGCACGACATTGGCTAGGCCCACGACAGCGTTGAGCATTCTATTTTTGAAAGGACGAAAATTTTTTGCACTGATGGCTCCTTTACCTGATATTCAGGGTCATCCTGATGTTACTGTATACGTTATGCAGATTACATAGCATTCTTCGCCTCTGCAAAAGATATTCATGCCCTCTATCATTCACTGCAGACTTACCTAAATGCACTTGAATTTTAGGTCTACAAAATTAAGTTGGTTTTAAATGTGTGCAAATGTATTACTGTGCTAGTTTTTACAACTAAAACCTCCTGATATGTTTCATTAATCTACCACTGGGACATGATACCTCAAGTAAAATCTGTGGTATATAGGCATTGCGTATGATGCTCGTATGGAATGGAGGCCTCACGTCAAGATTAATGTTCAGAAAGGTGAGCTCGCACTTGATAGACTCATACAGATAAGCAATAAGAAATTTGGAATGCTCCGAGACACTCACACTTCTGTACAAATCTTATGTGAGACCAATTCTGGAATTTGGCTGCATTCTTGTTTCTGGTTCTCCAAAGTATAAGCTGGGCCTGTTCCTGCTTTTAGAGAGACATGCACTGTGCCTCTGCATGCCTACGTCTCCCAAAATCTGTCTCTACTACGGTTCTGTACTTTGTGAGACTCCGCAACTCCTTTTAGTGTTTCAAACCGCGCGAGTTTTTCTATTTCTACTGGTGTTTTCGCGGGCAGCGCGACTGGTGCATGAGCGAGCTGCCAGTCGTTGGGGCGGCATGTTAGCGGCGAAAAGACGAGGGGAGATAAACGTGTCCGAAGCAAGGCTCGAGGCCTTTTTGCCCGGCGGGAGGCCAGCGCGGAGCGGCCATCGAGCGTCACGGGCCAGCGCGATGTGCACGGAAGACGGAAAGAAGACCTGCGAGACGAAAACGGAAGCAGTTCCAGCAGGAAAAAAAAAGGGCCTAGGCGTATTTGCGTTAGTTGTGCCACGCGAGGAACAATGTTCCTTGTGACACCGATAGTGAGTTGGCCCTATCACTCGCTCTTTTTGCGCCGCAGTGTGTTTTGTTTTGCCGGGTTAAAACCCTGACTCTCGTCCTGTTTTATCCTTGGTAGTTGTCGTGCGCGTCGACAGCTTGTTTCCAGTGCAGTGGCGTTTTTGTGTTAGTTGCTTCTTTTTATTGAATGATTTTGCGTTTGTCCGGAAATAAACCGGTGTTGTTTTACAAGAGACTGAATTTGTCATTCGGCGGGCCAGACCATGACCTGCGGACCTCTTTTAAAAGACGAGGCCTTCATCTGGCGCCCAATGTCATTTTTGCTCGAGCTTTGCTCTGCCCCGCAAGTGTCGCAATTTCAGTGAGAACAGTCCACCCTTTCGTGCGTAGCTGCGACGGATTATATCAACTTACCTGACGCAAGCGCCTAGTCGACAGGTGCCTTGCGGCGTCCCACCGATGCGGGTTCTGCGCATGAGCAATTAGGAGACAGGAAAAATAAACTGTCGGAGTTCGATAGTGGAATCCTTGGCCCACTGTCATCACAGCTACTTGAATCAAAGGCAGATTTCAGAGAAAGGGTGAAAAAAGACCCAGTTTCGTTAGCGCCCACTCGCGTGTGTCGCGATAATCAGCTGCAGCTGAATTTGTCCGTGTCAAGGTTTGAAGGATACGCCGACAAAAAAATCTGTTCGCGACTTGCTTCATGAAGTCGATGACTATCAGATGGCAATGGCAGTTTCAGACTATGTTTCAGACAGTGCTCTGGGCACTTGCGCTTCCTGTAGCTTTAGTAGGTTCCCAGCAACCACTGCGGTACACAGCGGCCATTCGCAGCAGAAAAGGATTTTATAGAGCGTTTTCGAGAAAAGTTTTTGTAGCCTGGCTACGTCATCCGCATAAAATCTTTGCGCCAGGACGGAAGGCGAAAACGAGGGTTTGCTCGAGTGTTTGCGCAGTTTTCAAGAGCTGGGTGAGCGGGCAGATCATGGAGCTCCGGAACCAGAGAAGGTGGCTCATGCCATACATCGGTGCCGTCCAGGGTACCAGCTATACCTTCAGCTCTGCCAGTTCATGGACTTCGACAACATGGCCAGGGAAGCATCCCGCATCGGGGCATCTTTCCTGGCGGAGCTCCACTACAAGCCACCTCCCCCAGCGGAGACCTGCCTCGAGCCGTTTCTTTGCGTGGCTCGAATCATCAGCGGCGCTGGAGACTGGGCCAGTATTGGCAAAAAGCTGCCAAAGATCGGCCCCACGTAGGTTCATCGTTGCCGTTCTGTCGCTGATATTCGTTGTCATGCTACACCGTGGCCAGCACTGGGCCAGAGTGTTTCATTGGTGATCAATATTGGTCATGCCTACTTATAACGACACCAACATTCCACCATCACATCCGATGTTTTCCAATATTGATTGTGCAATTGAATGAGAATGGCTCTGATGGGCCACGATATCCGCCATACAGCCGGTATTGGCGTTGCCACTTCATAACAATGGCTATAATGGACAGTGTTAGCTGTCACTCTACTGATGTTGACCAGTATTTGACAATAGTTGAACAATAATGTTAGCTCTGTTACAATGACCCACCAGTGCCAGATCATAAGGATGGCTATATCGAACTGCGTAAGCCGTCACTCCACTGACGTCGGCCAGTATATGAATATCTTGGACAATACTGTCAGCTCTGTTACCATATCCCGCCAAAGTCAGATATACAGTTTAGTCAACTATGCCTGGTCTAGTCCGGCTACTAGTTAATATTGGAAGCAAATTAGCATGTGGTTGCAAATATTCTGTGGGTAACCACATTGAAGTGCTTTTGTGGTTGACAGGCTCATTACTTATTTGGATTCAGTAACTGTGCTGTTATAATCGATGTTTGCATGTTACCTTTGCAATCTTAAATGCTTCGGAAATCTTTTGTCTCATTAATTGTAGTTCCGCGGTGTGATTTCCTTACGTCGTGTTTGCTTTAATCCCATCTAGCTATTGATGTTGCTTGGGATGACACCGTTATCTTTTACAGTAGATCTTCATTGACGTAAGCTGGCACTGTATTCTATCCACATGTATACTGTGACGAATTTGGATGAGACCGACGATCGGTCGACGGCGTCAAATTTCATGTTCGTCATCGGTCGCCGGTCCGCCAGTGCCGACGGGGAGCTTAGAAATAATTAAAACGATCTGTCATATATCACGCATAAGCAATGATGGCTATATTTTAACATTCTAATCCATGATGGTCTAGGTCCTTCCGTGACTGCTCCCGTGGCGATTCCTGCTACCCTAGGTTAAGAGAATTCCAGGTTCTAGCGAATTCGTTTGCCACCGAGTATCAGTTTCAGCAACAGTGCCTTCAAACAGACGCGATTACCGCAGGACGCGGATGCAATGCGATGCAATTAATGAGCGATAAGCGTCGGCCTATTAATATTCGTACGTGACCCATATCGATTATAGCTAGCGCACTTTCATCGACATGCACTTAAAAAATAAACTAGGCCATTTAAGTTATAGGAAACGAAGCGTCGCAACACATACTTCCGTCTAAACGATTTAACATTGGTGATATAAATTAATGCTAGGCAATTGAGCAGTAAACGTCGCTCGGCACATGGACGTTCCCACATATGACAGCTATCGCACGTGTCGACGCATCCTGCTTCGTTGTCGCACTAAAAATATGAATAATAATAAGGTTATGCTCAAAATAAACATTGCGAGGCACTGTAGTGACTAAGTAGTGAAAGGCAGAAGCCTGAGTGCCGCATTCTGCTGCTCAATTGGCACTAATTAGTAATATTTATTTATATATTAGTAATTAATTTATTAGGCATCATTTAGTTTCATTGATTGATTGTTTAATTATTAGGAAGTGATTTGTTAATTACCTAATTATTTGGTCATATTCTGTTAATTAGTTACTTATTTATTAGTCATTATATTTCAAATAATTAGTCATTAGTTAATAATTGATTATCGACTGGCATTGGCCATATAAGGCAGGCATTAACGCATACTGTGGTGGTGCTCTATGATTGGTCGAGGCCTCTAAGATGTCCTCCCGCCTCGGCCAATCAGAGTCGCCGCAAAAGCGGGACACATTTTGTCGACGACAGCATTAACCAATAAAGGCTTTCGCCTTAAAACTCACTGGGTTACAGCTTTACTCCTTCATCGCATATGTTCGAACATTTTTATTTATTTTATTTATTTTACAAGTATTGCCAACCTTATGCAAGGTCTTAGGCTGGAGTGGGTGGTCATGACAATACAAATTGTGTATATATGGCAAGCAAGTGCACATCAAAATAACAGATGGTCACAAAGGCAAAAATCGCATGATTCTTTTCACAATGCCCACTGTGACCAGACAGAAAAATGAAATGTGTCATGGATGTAACTGGTGGATATGGGGTACAAAAACAGGTTCACAGTAGATTATAATAACTTTAGTGTTTACTCAGGAGTGCGTCTGTGAACGCATCAACAGTGGAGCATTCAACAGTTTGGGCATCCAGTGCATTTCAGTTGCGCGTCGTTCTGGCAAAAAAAAAAATGCTCTTGAACACATTGGTTTTACAAGTGAAATCGTTGACATTTTTGCTATGGAATTATCGAATAGTACGCGCATTTGCGGGTTGAATGTATCGGTATTTGTCTATTCGTGTTTTGTCATTGGGCTGTAAGTAATAAAAATTTAGTCTTTCACGGTATCGGCGTGATTCCAATGTTCCTAAGTTAGCAGCCTATAGTGTGCCAACTATAGCAAAAGTAGATAAACCTCTCGGATTAGCGCTGAACATTTTCTAGTTTCACTATGTTTGTTTTTCTAAAGGGGTCCCATACAGTGGCTGAGCATTCCAAAATCGGTCTGATGTAAATTTTGTATTCCTGTAGTTTTATTTCTGGTGGAGATTTTCTGAGGGCTTTTCTGATTTTTTTTCTCATTTTCTCACATTCTTCTCAAGTTTTTCACATTTTTTCTCAAGCGTCCGCTCTCGTTGACGACGCACTGCGCACTGCTGTTCGAATTCAGTGATCGCACCCACTTGCACCAAAACATGGACGCTCTATTCGCTACTCACTAGGTCAACTGAAAACATCCCAAACAAAGGAAGATGGACGGCACGGCGTCAGAAACAGCGGCGCCGACTTGCCCGAGTGGGTGCGCTTTGCAGGCAGCCTGATTTGTCGGGTTACACGCTGCGCAATACAGTCCAAGACGCAAGCCCTGGATGCTCCAGGTGTGTTTCAAGGTGTACACGGCCGTCGCCCAGGCGAGAATTTACGACGCAATATGCCAACCGCTAAACTTAGAGGCGCTATTTATTTCATACACCTCTTCCACATAAGCAGAGCTCGCGTAACTTACATCTCACGCATTGCAAACGAATAGACCATCGCATGCGTGTATAAACAAAAGTGCGACTGCAACTACCATGGCGCATTAATCACTGATGGAATATCGCGCACATGAGATACTGGTACACGCTCTGTGATTATCTTAAAACACTCGTTTGGCAATCGAGTACGCCAGTTATTTGCTAAACAAGCCGGAAATATTGAAATCACTGCAGCGGCAAAATTGATCAAAGAGCCAGTTAGAGTTGCCCGCGGCATGGAGATGGGCCGGCTTGCACATGCATTTCACAAGACCTTGAAATGCGAAATATATCCTCGCGGGGATTTGTCACACCGAATTGCTTCTGAACACAAAAGAGCTTTGTGTAGCAGCCAGTACAAGAATGGCAGCTCAGTAGAATGACATTTGATTCGACGGCATCCCAAGTGCATGTGTAGTATAATTCAGATTATCTGGTTTCTTTTTTTTTTTCACAAGTGCGAGAAAAGGAAGTATAATTTTCTCCGCTTTTCTTCACCTGCCCAATTTCGCGATGGCGTTGTCGCTCACTGCAAAACATTGTTTCGCTACATTGCAAGAATAAAAAACTACAACACTGCGAAGTTCAGAAATTAAACAAAACGCAGTCGTTGTTTTACAACTAAGCTTAATTCGGTATCAAAGTCTATGTATTCTACGCCTATCTCTGCAGTGAAAGAGTTACGGACAATGCGCGGGGAAAGTAATCTTTTTTTTTTACAAATATTGTACGTGAACAGAGGAAACTTACATGAAAACTCATATGAGACTTCTTTCAAACAGTTTCGGGCTCTCATAAGAGGTACCGCAATTTTTGTCAACAAAAATATACGCCAAAGAAACTAGCTCCTAATGAAGCGGGCCAACAAACGCCTAATCTAGCAGATAGAATCGTGCTGACGGTGTGCATATACAACTGGCGTTATGAGAGAAAATGTAAACATTATATGCCACTAGCATATGAGGAGGTGGCAAGTCAAGGTACTGAGACGCTTAGACAATAATTTACAACAAACTTGCTTCAAATCCTCATTTCAGACTTGTTGGAATAGCCCGCTCGACTGAGCATCATTGTATGAAAACATGTTGGTATGCGACAATTAAGGCAAGTATTCGTAACAAAACACGACATTCACAAAATAAAACTTGAACAGATGTTGGAGTTGTAAACAAACAGCTAGGCGTCTCTACAGTGCGATGATGCGCTTCGCTGCTGGCAGCGAGCCCTACACAGGTGAGCAACGGTAGCAGCGCATCGTTCAAGGATGGTTCAAGTCCTACTATCTAGGAAACGGTTGCTAAACGAAAGGTACTGGAATGGACACCAATTAGAGAAGTAGGCCGCAGTTCTGCTTAAAAAGCAGTTACTGTCGAGCCCGGTGATGGCGCAAAAATCGCTTAGCTGGCATGATGGCGACAGTTGCCATTCCATTTCAAAGAGGGCGCTCACCGCGCCGTTATTAGGGGCTAAAACGAGCATGATAGTAACTGCTATCACCCCGTTTAAAAGTGCACGTTCCTATATTCCATACATCCATCCATCCATCCAACCAATTTACTTCGTCATTCATCCAATGGCTGTTCGGCTCAGCGTTTAGTGGCACCACGCATGTAAAATACTTCTTTCTTCAAGAAATACTCCATGTAAGTTCTCAATTGTTTTCATTCCAGTATTATAAAACCTTTGTGTATATTAGAGCAAAATATTAGCCTTTTAGATTGAGCAGTTTTTAAATTACAAGCCTCGTCTTATACTTTTCATTGCTGCTGCAGACTGCGCAAGCCATGTGCTAGGGAGATTTCTGTTCTTTTAGAATCGTTATGACTTTGTTAACTTTTCAAAAGTTGTTCTCGAGTATCCGTGACTTAATTCCGATCATGTTTAAAAATATTTCAAGTCAAATTGTTGCGCTTTTACTGAGTTTTTACTAATTTTTTAAAGTAAACAACCGCCTGGCATCATAGTCCTAAAAGCCAACATCGAATATTCGAAAACGCGCACGGAGGAGCGCAGAGCCGTCGCGTGGCTCGGCCATTCGGCCATTCACCACCCACCCACCCGCCCACCTTACTCACTCATTCACTCACTCACTCACTTACTCACTTAGCCACTAACCTACTCATCCATCCGTCCATCTGTCGCGTGGCCTGCTCTGTTGGCACGTTTTCACCACAGAAGAATCGTGAAAACGCAGTCGATTTCTTTAGTCTTCTTCCACACGGTAGGAAAAAAGTTCAGGTACAGTCTTTGTAAACAGGCTGCAGAGTCTGCTTCTCGGTTGTATGGTAGTAAATTCATACTACATCTGCAGTTTTAAATTTATGAAAACTAAAGGCCAGTGCCTGGCCTTCGTTTTTAATTAGTTGTGACCATCTGGGACTATAGCTTTAAAATGCGAGTGAGAAGCAAAACATGCAGCCTGATTACTTTTGGCAAAGACGGTAGGTCAGGCCCGTCAGGCCCGTTAGGCCCGTCAAGCGACTGCGCGCTCGCTTGGCCGGTACTGCCAGCGTTTTCTGTCGCGTCGCCTCCTTTGTTGGCACGTTTTCACGTAGGAAAATCGTGAAAACGCAGTCAATTTTTTTTTCACCTTCTTCCTCAAGCTACAAAAAAAGTTGACGTGCGTTGTTACCGACATAGGATTGCTTTTGCACGCAGCTTTTCTGACCGTTTAACAGGTGACTGGGGCAACCGTCGGTTTTACCGCGCAACATTTCGTCCGGAGTGGATGCTATCGCGCGTCTTCTTGTGTGTTACAAAAGTGGGCGCGCTACACGACAAACCTTAGGTACGCTGTTTCGTGCCTTTCGACCGATCTTTAAAGTCAGCGGCATTATAGTGAAGCTCGAACATATAATTACAATATATATATATAATGTAAAGAAGACAAAGAACAGAAAAACGCTGCGGCATCGCCATCACCATCGCTTGTCTCCGGCGCCCATCTCGCTCGCGCTGAAGCTGTGCCCTGCGGCTGGTAATTCGACCCTGCTGTGCCCGAAGTACTGCCAGTGCTAGACGTTCCAGCCAACCATTAAATCCACATTTCAAT
>JAJIZL010124950.1:183823-229260 GCA_023969395.1 Amblyomma maculatum | reverse complement strand
AAGGCCGGGCTCCGGCCGAACCTTTGGAAATAAACAATTGTTTTCGTTTGTGCTCCCCTACCTCATCTTGTATATATATACCAGACAATGGAAGTGGAAATGAGGGGCTAGTTATTATAAAATTTAAAGTAGCCAACAGTCTACAAGTCCAAGGCAAACGACGGGGATATTTTTTTTTAATGTTTTGTCGCTGGTATTGAAAATGATTAGTGTTATGATGATTTTAAGTATAAAGAATATTAAGTGCAAAGCGGAAGGAAAAACAACGCGCCATATATTCTATAAGCGCTCGTGCATTGTGCATACGCCACTATGCTAGTCACAAGTTCTGACCTCTGCTTTTGCTGTTGAAGCGAGAACACTTTCCTGGCCTCTGTTTGGCTATGTTGTACAGTCATTACAGTCATGAGCAATATGAGCTAAAACAAACGTTTTGCACAAAATTGCGGACATTCTCGGTATTTCTCTATGAATTATGATGGCGACCTACGGATAGTATGCGTCCAAAGGAAACCTCTTTAAAAAACTAAATCTGTTCTTGTCAAACAAAATTATACAGTAATCAATAAATGAATGCTCGTACTTTGTTCTAGATCATATTGCTCATGACTGTACGTTGTGCAAGTGCGAATAGTTTCGCATTGCTAATGGGATTTCACTAATACATTAATTTCGGTGTGACGAAATCTGCTTTGGTTCTCTCTGATCCCCTTCACACGGCAAAATGTGTTGCTGTGGGCTTTTTTGCCGCTTTGATTTAAAAAAGAAATTTGGAATAAGTTTCCATGAATTTCCTTCAAATGATGATCGTCGCCATGCATGGCTAAAGACCATATCAAGAAAATATTTTGTGCCGAATGACAAGTGTGCTAGCAGTGTCGTTTTACGCCTTCACTTTTTAGGCTCACATTATAATTGGGGTCCACAAAGAGGCGGCGCCTGAAACGGGATGCTATCCCGAACGTGTTCGCGGATTACCCAAACTACATGTAGCCGCAACAGCCACAAAAAAAGACATAAGTTAGAGCGATTCTCGCGAAATCCTACACCAAACCTAGGAAAGGCATCAAAATTACCAGGCGGTTGACAGGTTCATTACGCCACTTATATCCAACGTCGACGCTACTGTAACCGACATGGCAGCATATACAGAAAGAAGGTCGCCTTCAAGCCCCTGGACAGAAATGCGGAACACTGATGCCAAAGGTGATGGCTCCGATTCTTCTTAAATAAAGTCCTTTACATCTTCAAATGTCTTTATCTGGCTTCGGTGCAAAAGCTTCCTTTTTTCTTGCCGAGTAAGAAAAGTGCTTACTTTCGCTTCAGTTTCATCCAAATGCAACGCCAAAAAAAACTTTATGAATTGCAGACTGCAGAGCACTGCCCTGCCCATCATTAGATTGGGACAATGCAATGAGTGGCATCTGCAAGCGGCGAAAGATAACATTTATTACAAGCATTTGAGTACAAATCACATTTATATCATTTCTAAACAGACAAACTATCAGAACTTCTCGATCTCCGTGTATTAACGGTTTTTTCAGGTTATAAAATAATTTGTACAAGAACTGCAGAGTGAAAATAAACCGGTCTGCTAGCTCAACTGTAAAACAGTTCGTGTTTTGAAACCATGCACGACCACCCGTGTTGCAAAACGAAAACTTTTATGACGACCTACCTTATTAGCCCTGTCGTAAGCCTTGTTTAAGAATTTGAAAATCAATCGCCTACTTGTACCAGCAAGCCACTTTCTGTCTTTTGCCGGCGTTGCTGTGCGGTAATTTTCTAGTGCGAGTCGAACACAAGCAAAGATAGCTTGTTTTCGTCATCTGCGCCCGTCCGAATCAGAGAAAGGAAGCGATGGGTTGCGCGCGCCGCGATGTGGCGAGGGGAGCTGCTAATCGCTTTCTCCGATTATGCTCTCTATGTGCGAATGGAAAGGCCGAAGCGTGAGTCGGAGCAACACTGTGCTCTATCGTGGAGGCCACGTACCATGGAGGAAGGATGCCACGCACGGTGAAATATATTTCGGCGTCGACTACAGAGATGGCGCCACTATCCCGTGAATAAAGGAACATAGCGTGCCTTGATACGCACGCACCCCGCATTCCTTCGAGGGCGCGCGCATCAAGGCACCCTAGTGGAACAAGGGGCGTTTTGAGCCATACGGGCTTCATAATCCACACGACAAGAGAAGGTGGTGGAAGTAATAGTGTTGATTTAAGCAACGCACAAGCTCCATAATTGTCTCGGCAAGACAAATTGGTAGTCAATTGTGAGCACGTAATTAGAAAGATCAAATATGATGCCATACCCTTCCTCGGTCTCTACATTGCGGTTTCACACTGGGATCTCAGAATTCTCTTTTCCCGCATGACTAACCATGCCGTCTTCCGAGTACATTTCCCCTGGCAAAAATGTAGAGGAAATTGAAAAACCATCTAACAGCATCTAAAGGTCCTTTTAGGTTAGATGGCGGATCACATGAAGTATATAAAAATATGCAAGGTATTTGGCCTTTCTAATAACAACAGATTTACAGTACCGGAACAAGTAAAGCTGCTGATTTAAAATTATCTAATTATGTCCAAGTTAAATTACAGACAGTTGGTTCGGAGAAAAACCAAAACGAATATCAACAAGTTACGCATTTTGCAGAAAAGGGCGTTGACAATATTTGCAAATGTGCCTTTTGAGTGTATTTTTGCAGATTTATATGACAATTTTTTGTAGTTAGAATGGACAATTTTATAATTATCGTTTAGCTGATGCGTATCGTAATGCTACTAAATGAACTAATGCCTTCTTTGCTAATGTATCCAAACTTACACAAAAAAACTTTCAGCACAACACCCGTCAGGTCAGTGCAGTGGCACGTTACTATTCCCCGTAACATGTATGCTCCGCAGTCGTTAACACATACCTCTTTTATCAATAATAATAATAATAATAATAATAATTGGTTCACAGGAAGAGAAAGGCGCAGCATCTGTCACACTTGCTTTGTGGACACCTTAACCGCACTGTAAGGGAAGGGAGGGAGGTGGGAGTGAAAGTGGAAAGAGAACCGCTTCCATCAATGTTAAATAATTTTGAATATCAGAAAATTCATAACACCAGTGTACTAAAGAAATGCCTTCGAAGTATTTTTTTGTTTCAATGTGATCATGTTCTATCGCCTGGTTGTATTCTATGATTGCTACATGTAATTTACTTTTGTTAGTAAATGTTTATGCCGTGTTCTCTTGCAATAAATAAATAAAAAAATATATATATAAATAAACAAATATATATATATATATATATATATATATATATATATATATTGCTTCAATATGTCTGTTATTTTAAGTATTTACAACATCTTGTAATTGATATTTAGTGTATATGGCTTAAAATTGAATTGTACGCGCAGCCTCTGTCATCACCTTTAAAGGGACAGAACACTGGCCAAAATATGTCATGAGACTATGGTGGAGGTAAAAAGATCTTGCCTCATATAGTACAGATCGAGCACTACAATATCACAGAAAAGAGGCTTTACAATTTTAATTTGCCTTTGAAAATCGCATAAAAACAACCGAGGCGCTATCTAGCGGAGAAACCTTAGTACTTTCAGTGTAGCCCTCCACATGACTACATGTCAACAAAATATCGCTGATTTTCGTAACTGCACATTGTTCTTTTTTCTTCTAGGAGTGCTTGCCCTACTTTATTATATTTCGTGCTCTCTCCAGTGCTTCCTTAAATAAAAACCACCCCTGCTTTCGCACCGCGATGGTATGCTTTCAGGTTTTGCCACTAGATGGCGCCACAGTGTTTGCAATTTCTTGAATGAAGCAATTGCAGCGCCCACTAAAGCTGTCGTCGACGAGGGCGTGCGTTATTGTTCCGTAAAAGCATTGAGTGTGAAATTGAATAGGACGTTACTCTACGCAAAAAATGTCTGATTACTGTCTGGCGAGTGAAAGCTATATTTGTTTTCGGTACGTCTTTTTTGTTGACCACCAGTCGTCATCGCGGTCGCTTCTCATGGTTTCCAGCATCGGACTACATAAAAACAGCCGCACTCATTGATCGAAAAATTTCCGGTAAACATTTTTTCAGCGTTCCTAACAAAACCGTTATGGAATCGAACATTTTAGACATCAATCTTTCCACTGCGGCGAAAAAAAATGAGACTTCAATTCCAGTGTTCTGTCCCTTAAAGGGTAGCCACCGTATCAAGATACCGCGACCGATAAATATTTGTGGCTGCTCCCTCATTGCAAAAAAAAAAAGTTGCTGGATTTGAATTTGAATTTTATTGTCGTGAGCTATACAAGACAAATAAGAGATGTGGTTGTAAAAGCCTTTGGATCAATTTCCATTTCCCGGTCAAGGGAATTCGGAGCCGAAAAACCAGAAATGTTAAAGTGGTAATGAGAGCTAGAATTTAAGCATAACCTGATTATTGCATTTCGCTCCACATATATTAAAATATAAACCCTCGAACTTTGAGCTCATTCAGTGCAGTAAATAGTGTTAAAATGAATTTTTATTATCAATATCGAAAACAACTGTCATGTGGCAACCATGGGGCGCGGACATCACAACGAGAGACCATCCCTATGTTCTCTGCTATTCGGGGCATTTGTGATGCACACCGTGAACAGTGGTCCCAGAGAGCATTATTTTCTTCTGCAAAAATATTTTATTCACGTATTCTTTTTTTCGTTGCCAAGCCTTCACTATAATATGCGACCTTAGTGATCCTCGGACTTGTTTTTAGCTTTCTTTAGAGGTTGTCGAGGAGGCCGAAATGGATGGGCTCATGCTGAAATATTTAGGTATACAATATGAAGCATATTATTCTTAAGTTATGAGAGTCAGCTTGTTGAGCAACAAGCGCTCCCGCATATAAAAAGGTTCGTGTCTAATGTTTCCTTCCGCGTGTGCGCGAAGACAGGAGGAAGGGGTTAGCGTTGTGCTGCTCATTAATGAGCTACTGCCCGTCACTCTACCCATCCAAAACTTAAGATCAAATCCCAAACAAGCACATGCTTACTCGAGAGCATACATTGCGACATTAGAGGAGAACACAAAACTTTTGAACGAAGCGGTACCTCTTGACTTGCTGTTAAATGCGCGTGTTAATAAGACTTAATTATTTGCGGCTGATACAGCATTTTTGCAAAGCTATGTTCAGTCTGCCCTCGGCGAACGCAAATGTGCCGCTGCCACAGCTTCAATCCCGCAATCGCAAAACCCCAACGCGAGATAATATTGCTCTTCATTGACCGCTCCCAACAAGAGGCCTCCCATCCGCCGCCGTCTCCGTTTCGCTTCCTCCGCAGCTGCGCGCGCGACCGCGACCGACTGCCGAGCCTCACCTTGCGTTTTTCTAGTGCTTGTAAAGCAAATGACTCGTGAGTGCTGCAACGTTACCATACACCATTAATTATTTAGTGTGTGAGCCCTAAACTCCCGCAGGAATGCGCCGTTTCGCAGATTACGACTGCACCTCCAGCGTGTTTGTTTACATATACAGCTTTTGTAATGACTGCATGTATGCGGCACGTTTGCACGGCATGAATTGCAAGCCGAGTTATCAATACCGAAACTATCCACTTCTTTTCGCACCAGTTGCACCTTTATTAAGGCGAAATCCTTTAATGGCTCGTACTGTCGTGGACAAAATGTGTCCTGCTTTTGTGGCTTTCTGATTGGCTGAGGCGGGATTACGTCATAGAGGTCTCGACCAGTCACAGAGCACCACCACGGTATGCGCGAATGCGTGCCTTATATGGCCATATGTCGATCAATGCTCATTTACTAATTAATGCAGTAATTCCAAAATGGGGTAATTAAGCGGTATAATAATTATTAATTCAATGAGTGATAAATTATCAACCTAGTAATTAATTAGTTTACTAATTATTAATCAGTTTCAGTTGCGTAGCAGTATGCGGCACTCAGGCTTTCGCCTTTCACTACTTTAGTCGCTGGAGTACCCCGTAGTTTTTATTTGTCCACAAACAACAACTGCGCTGCAAGAAGCGCCGGGGATGCTACGTCCCCTGCCTGCGCCGGGTACCCACCTTTCCCACGAGCGGCGCCGGCTGCTGCCGACTGCGCTCGCCAGACAGTCACATCGACGGTTCCCGCTCAATGTGCAAGCGCTCTGTGATGTAAGCAGTCATCGATTTGGAGTCACTACTGACTGAATTTCACTCGATGGCCACATACAACCACTAAAGCTTGTAAATGCGCACTCCGTAATCGCCGAGATGCTAGACCCGTACTTTGCGTAATCATGCGCCGATTCCTACTCTAGCCGGACAGGCCGGCAATTCGGCGCCGACAAATATTTAATGGTCAAGGTCATTGCTGATGACAAGAAGAAAAGCATAAAGTGTAGCTGCTTGGTTTCCTTTTTCTAACACGGCTAAGCTACAGATAAGCGCGACAGTTCAAGCCGTTAACCGTTAACTCATCGGCTGTCAAGTTTTCGGTCCGATCCGACCAAAACAGATCAGGCGACCGTCCGCTGATAAGTTCCGTCGGCGTCGCGGGGCCGAAAACCTCACGCTCCGGTGATAGGCGACCGTTCGTCGTTCTGGGCTCGTCGCCGATGTAATACAGCAGATCAATGCGTCAATAAGCTACGGAACCTAACCGCGCAGCCCAATGACTGTGCCTGTGCATTATTCTGAAGAAAGCATGCCTCACTCAATATCGCATTCGTGCGGTAACATCTTCATCAAGCACTTCTGCATAAGGGATGGCCACTGTGCCAATCGCCCAAAAAAGGAGAAGAGACGGGTCCTTTGATATTGCAGCCTGCATTGCAGACGATGTTCCGCCGCGTATTCTCTTGTGACGTCACATAAACATTTGAAAACGGCGGTCGCTCTCGATGGGAGGAGCTTCGCGTTCCGATTTCTATCGCGTTTTTTTAGTAATATGCACCGCGCGCTAAGCACTAAAACTTTGCCAGTAGAATCATAGACCTCTACATTATTCACAGAAGTATAAAACGGTAATACATCGAAGAACCCTTTAATCCCCCCTTTAATATCAATTGACACATCAACCATGCACAGAATTACGAAAGAGATGGAGGAGAGTGAAGGACTGGAAGAAAGTGACGCCATAGTGTACACTTTATTAGACGTTTAAGCAGCACGTGCGTATTTTTTCTGCATGGACGTCGAATGCTCGGTTCAACCCAACCATGGTGCCGATCGGAAGGCAAGTATAGCGGCGTTCTTCATGCCTGACTCACTCCGTTTAGCTGCTTCGAGGTAACTGGAGCGAAAGTTGCAACAGCGATATGCGTTGAAGTTTAGCAATAAACTGGGAAAGTCGACTAAAGAGGCACTTGTCAGGATTGAAGCAGTGACAATATATGCTGACTGCGGGCGTTAAAATAGAACAAAACATTTACATTCAACCGCTAAGGCGTCCAGATCAGCAACGGTCCGGGCGGCCGCTCACGGCGGCTGCGAAAATTGATGATAGTATGCGTATTTTAAAGAGAACCAATCTGCGTTTAAGTGTCCGTGTGATATCAGATGAAATAGGGATCCTATAACTGAGAGACAGGTAAAAAAGCCGAAGGTACACACCAGCCCTAAAAAGAAACCTCATGGGTAAATCTACGTCCTGTGGACGCACTCAATGGCTTTAAAGTACGTCCAATGGACCCTGTGCGGTTTTCTTTGGGATACGTCGAAAAAGCCTAATGGATCTGGAAATACTTTGAGGGGAACGGCGTACAGACTCGATCAGGGGTCTACGTCTGACGGACTCGACGCGTTTTTCTCCGAGATATACTTCGGGAAGGCCAGGAGGTACCGGGATCTACGGATTTGCTGTCGTATCAGTAGCCAAATATAGCTAAACCCAAGTGGATACGAGGTGCAAGTAAATGAAATGTGAAATTACTACTGTACCGAAATATCCGGGTTAGATCTCGACTTCTGGAGGCTGCGGATGGAGGCGAAGCAGAGGCGTCCGTGTGCTGTGCAATGTCAGTGTACGTTAAATATCCCCAGAGGTCGAGAAATCACTGAAGCCCTCCAATACAGCACCTCTTTCTCTGTTTTCGCCTTCGCCCTACTTCCTTACCATAAGGCGCGGGTCAGATGTCCATAGAACAAGTGTGTCCACAGCCTATGTGAGTGCACAATGACATGTTTACGTGAGTTGGACCACGGTAGGGTGGCAAGTAATCCCAGAGCGCAAGAGCATGTAATCGGTGTCGATGACGGCTAGCCCATGGCCCGCACACTCGCTCATTTGGTCCTCGTTATCCTGATGATTATTGTCTGCAGTGGTAGTTATGCAGTTTTGGTTCTTCAAATTCCTCACTTCTATCTGTGGCGAGATGCATCAGGTATTGCCGTTGGGCCGCTTTCTTCTTGTATGTGTGATTTAGATGTCCTTCGTGGTGCTGCAAGTAGTACATACAAGCGGCGCTGAGAAAGCTAGGTACCGCCAGCGCGTGTCTAAACCGAGCATCGCGTCACGACGGGAGATGTAGGCACCGGTGTGTGCTTTTCGTGAGAGTGCTGTGATGTGCGGACTACATCCTACGAGAGTGCTGTGATGAGTGCGCCGATATCCGGGCAGACATTTGCGTGTCCATTTATCATCGCCGATGTTCTACATGCGTGTAGTGCTTATTAAGTGCAGTGATGCGTTCAAAAACGTCGCGTACTGAGAACGTCGTGGGCATTTGTCGAAACCCGCTCTGCAACAGTCAGACAAAAAAGTAATCGACAGTTTGCCATCAGACTGGAGTACAAAATTTCAAATTAAACGCCTACTGTTTACAGTTTGTGTGTTCGAACCTTCAAAAAGTGGTAGGCCAATGCCTTAACCTGGCCTTGCACAAAGTTGTTAGGAACGCACAGGAGTAGTTTTCGCATGTTAGAGTCGACAGAAAAATTAGTGCGCAGCCCACACCACCGTGGTGCGAATTACTATGCATTTTAAATGGCCCAGAAACGATATGTTAGCTGCCAAGTACAACAGCTGCCTAAATGTTCACGCTTTGTACTATTTTTCAATATCACTTTATCATTAGTAATGGAACAAATATATTTCACGTGTTAATGACTAGGGCTTTTTCAGCATACATTGTGAATTTTTGAAGTTTTACTTAATTCCTGTTGTTAATTAAGTAATTAGGTTTTAAAGGTAATTACCGGCACCTGAACGAGGGCACTACGATCGCTTTCTTGGAAGAGCTAGCGGGCACCTGAGGTGCCTTCGCCCTTTCCTGAACCTGAAGATGATGCACCCAACCTAACCAAGCAGCCCATATTCGATACCAACGAAGCCCTACCCCGAGGCAGACAAGATTTGATTCACACCATTCTTGAAAGTTGCAGCGAGTGCTTTTCTTTGGCGTCGAAAGTACGGCAAACTCCGTTGGCAAAGCATCGCATCATCCCAGACGAACACGCCCAACCGCTTCGTCAACGGCCCTACCGTGTATCGCCGAGAAAACGCCGCCAGGCCATCTGCGATCAAATTGAGGAATGCTTCTTGATGACGTGATCCAGCCATCGAAGAGCTCCTGGCACCAGTCTTTTGGCGAAGAAAAACGGCACACTTCGCTTCTGCGTCAAATTGCCACCGCTTGAACGACGTAACAATAAATTACGGCCGATTTGCATAGTTAATCAAATGCGAAGTAGGTGCGTAGCACTGCTTATCCCTGCTATAACTTTATATCGCTTGCACTCTCGCAGCCCGTAGCCCTGGTGTTTCCACCGCACGTTTATTCCTCTTCGCTTCGATATCCGTTTCACGGTGACGATCAGTGTCTTAAGCAATTTCTTGAGGACGCACGGCACGTTTCCTTGTTCTTCATGCTTCTAAATTCTTGCACCGTTCAGCTGCAATATCAGAATCTGTAGACTGACGATCCCGCTGCCTTCGTAACCGTTGCACTTCACGTCGAGCACGGCGAACCTGCGCCGCAGTGCCAAACGGCCCGGATTTAACCGTCGCGGCGCGAAGGAAAAGCGCGGCGCATCCGCGTCCTCAGCTTTCCTTAAACCATCGTCAGAAATGAACGAAAACAGGCACAGGTAACTTTACAATGCACTGCTCTGCGGCCGAAAGGTACTGCTCCGGCCGCAAAGTACTGCTCCGGCCACAAGGTACTGCTCCGGCCGAAAGGTACAATGCACTGCTCTGCGGCATCAAAGGGGAAGAAGAGAGAGGGAAACGCGCTTGAAGGTGAGCGCCAGTTAAGACGCGGAGGTGAGCACACGCTGCTTCAAGACGCGCGAGCGGCTCGGAGCCGGAGCACCGCGCGTGAACGTCAGCTGTCCGTGAAGACTGAGGAGTGTCTCATGCGAGGGTAGCGATGCCGAAGTTGAGGACGCGCGAGCGACCCACGACTGCTCACTACGGAGTAACACACGCTTGTGAAATGCTACCCAGTGACGGCCGCCACGCCCGCAACAGACACGCCCCTCTTGCACTGTCTTACTCTCTCACTGGGTGCATCTATGCAGCCACTCCGCCCTCTCAGTGTTAAGTCGCGTCGCCAGTCTCCCTTCCTCCTCTTCAAGTTCACGGTGTTACGACCAAGCATCCGCATTTGCGCGCTCTATTGTTCGCCTGTGGGCATGGAAAAGTATTGTGAATATGTGGTGATGGTCCAATGGCTCTAAGTGAGCCTGTTTCCAGGAATCCTGTTTTGTAAGCCTGTTTTGCTTTGTGGACACTCTGCAAATGCCAAATTGACCCTGCCAAGAGAACGTCTGGAAAAACACAAAGAAACGTCCCCCTGCGGGAAATGCAGGAAGTGCTTTCTTTCTTGTGTTCACCCTTCCAGTCGATAAGCCCTATCGTCCAGTGAGGAATGCCTACTTTCCAAAGGAGATGACAGAGTGACATGTCCGCTGACGTGCAGGACAAGAAAGGAGCATGACGCATACAGCCATTAAGTGATTTCCCAGGAATGCAGGAAAGATTTGCAATTGTCGAAAACGGACAATGCTGGGAGCGGATGCGGCGCCACGTGCACTCGGGTTTCTGAGAAGTAAAACCACTTGTCAGAACCAGCCTGTGGTTTCTTTGCTGAATAATAGAAATGTACCTCCTCTCCTCGCCGTTCCCAAGCTTTTCCCGCCAACAAGTGATCACGCCCAACGAATGAATGCCGGACCAGTCAGTGCTTCAGACCATCAGTGCAGTGATGTGTTCGATTGGATGCCGATACCTGAGGGGCGTTCCCTGGATTTGGTTGGTCAGCATCTTCAGAGAGGGGCTGGACATAGGGGGTTTTAAGGACGCTGCAGAGCTCGAAATGTCGCTCTGAGCCCTGGGTAAACGGCTCATCCAGTCGCTTCTCGCTATGAACTCTTAACGCTTGCCATTTTGTTAATATACCCTTCTTGTTCATGTAAATATTGTAAATAAGTTTTCTCAAAGTGCCATTAAACCTGCTTGTACATATTTCACCAACTTCGAAGATTCAATCCTACTTCAACCCCGAGTCTCTGCACGCTACCAAGTGAAGGCCGGGTCGACATAGCCCCACAAGCCACAACAACGGAGAGACGGATGGACAGAGACAGAGAGAGATAGAGCGCGGCTTCTGCTGCAGCTGTATGGCCGCTCCGCCTCCTGAATACTGAGCCGAGCGAAGCGCGCTTCTTCACCTTCTCTTTCTCTACTTCAAGTTCACGAAAAGAGAGAGAGTGAGCGGCTTCGGACAGACATCGGCGAAATGCGTTATTGCGGCTAGTAGTGCTACGCACTCAAAAGAATGTCTACCCGGTCCCTCGCATATCGATGACACTGTACACCGTCTTTGCAACGCTAAGTATTCCTCTTCCGTGGGCTTGCAGACCTGATACTGGGAAATTGATGTCGACGAAAAAGAGCACGAGAAGACGCATTAACCACACCAGACGGGCTCTTCCAGTTCAAGGTAATGCCTTAGGCCTGTGCTCCGCAGTAGCTACGTTCCAGCGAGTGGTGAATATTACCGTTCTGGCTGGCTTGAAGTGGCAGATCTGTCTGGTATACTTAGACGACGTCATTGCCTCCTTTTGGAACTTTGAAGACCACCTCAGAAGGCTTCGGACAGTGCTAGACGCAATCAAGTCGTCAGGGCTAACGTTAAAAGCAGAGAAGTGTCACTTCGCCTACGAGGAGCTATTGTTTCTGGGTCATATCGTAAACAAGGAAGAGAGTTCACCCGGACCCGCAGAAAATCGCTGTGACTGCTTAGTATCCACAGGCCAGTGATAAATGAGCCGGTTCCTTGGATAGTGCGCGTATTGCCGATGATTTGTCACACACTTTTTGCGTATCGCCAAACCTTTGACGCAGCTTAAAAAAACATACGTTCCATTTGAATGGAAAACACTTTAATCGGGCGCCATCGAGGAACACAGGGGGCGCCTACAGTCTCCTCCTGTCATAGGCACTTTAATGAAAACGCCCAAACTGAAATTCAAACAGACGCAAGCAGCGTGGGCCTAGGTACCGTCCATGTTCAGAGGAGGGCCGGTGTGTAAAACGTTATCGCTTGCGCTTGTAGGTCTCTCTCAAAAGCAGAAGCAAATTACTCGACGACCGAGAAAGAGTGCCTGATGATAATTTGAATCACATCCAAGTTCCGTCCGTACCTTTGCTGTTGATCATTAAAGTTTCTAAGCGATCACATTGCGCTCCGCTGGCTTACCAATTTGAAAGACCCCCTCTGGCCGCCTCATCCGATGGTGCCTACGTCTTCAAGAATTTGACGTTTCTGTAATCTACAAGTCTGGCTAGAACCATTCTGATACTGACGGCTTCATGAAGGGAACCTGTCTCAGATGCCAGAAACCCGGCAAACGCTATGTGGTGGTGGAATGACCTTGGGGACGAGGGCCGCACATTCAGCTAAGAGCGAGTGCTCGCCCTCTACGGAGGCCCGTAAGGGAGCTCGGCTCAAATTGCCTCTCAGTCAAAATCCTACGTCGCCCACATTCCCCTCCAAAATCCCACAAACCTATCCTCATTCCTTCTTACCATTTCCTTATAACATATCCCCTCTGTTACTTGCCAGGGGTCTCCCCGGGCCCGCTTCCTCGGCTGTGGTTTGCTTTAGTAGCTCTCCCCCACTAAATTTAATACCTTCTAATCAAACACAATTGTCCAGAGGACCTATTGCAAGGAAGAAGATGATACAGCGCCCACGCAAACGACGATGAAGACTGCTGGGTACCTGGCCGATCAGCTGGCATGCGCACTGGATGCTCGGACTGTCTTGTTCGGACAAGATCGGGCTTCACTCTACGCTCGTCGCGTGTCACCGGTCGCCGTCTCAACTCCTCCGAATAACCCCTAGTAAATCCCTCTTCAATACTCATTTATATCTCTCATTTATTAT
Organism: Amblyomma maculatum; assembly: GCA_023969395.1. Lineage (NCBI taxonomy): Eukaryota > Metazoa > Arthropoda > Arachnida > Ixodida > Ixodidae > Amblyomma > Amblyomma maculatum. The sequence goes on along the minus strand of JAJIZL010124950.1, from coordinate 215,870 downwards.
CTTCCTCTAACCGCTATACATTTGTGGTGCGGAAGGAGTCTGTCTATGGACTCCAACATACTAAATGCTTATTTCGAGCCCCCTTCGATGCTCCTTCGAAAGAAGACTACGACACTTTCTTGGAATCGGTAAGCGCCAGCAGTTTCGCACAACAGTAGCGCTCAGACGATGAGTTAAAACACCTGGCCGATTATCTGGAAAGCAAGACGGCTTCCCCTCCTACTTTTGCTCAGGCGTCATTTGTCGTCCTTCGCATCAAGCAATGACATCCTCGTGAAGAACTTCGCACCCAACAGGACAGCGCAGCTTCTTGTGCCTAAAAGCCTCCGGAAGGAAATTCTACACGCGTTTCATGATGAACAGACAGCAGGGCATCTGGAGTGTACGCGCACGTTGCAGCGAATCCAGGAACGTACTACTGGTCACGGTTGCCTGCCGGCGATGCCCGTTACGTGAAAACATACCGTTAGAGATAGCGACACAAGACGCCCAGGATCAGACCTGCCGGGCTACTGCACCCCATACCACCCTCGAATAGGCCCTTTCAGTAAATTGGAAAGGACCTCCTCGCCACCTTTCCAACTTCATCTGCGGGTGGCAAATTGATCTTCTTGGCCAGTGGCTACCTTACCCACTACGCCAAAGCCATAGCCCTGCTATTGGTGCCGCAGAAGTCGCCAAGTTCTTCGTAGAATGCATTCCACTGCGACATAGCACCCTGAAGTGCTCGTCACGGACAAGAAAATATCCTGTACGGCGAAGCTCACACAAGCTGTTTTGACTTACAGTCCTACAAACTACCCAAGTACAACAACATACCATCAGGAAATCTTCAGAGGCTGCATATTGCCACCTGAAGATGACTGAAAAAATTCTTAGTGTCCTTGAAAATGATCCGCTAACTTACCACACCACACCCCTTTTATTACAAACAGTACACTTCCAATAACTAAGTTTTATGACTACCGCTTAAGCAAGATATAAAAGACAAGGTCTCAAACAACCCATCTTTCCTTTGTCACTATGCAATTAAGAAATATTGAGCAGGAGAGTGAAAAACGTGCAGAACTTCGTATGAGCAGACATTAGAAAATAGACTACCCTGACTTCTTAAATAATTAGCACCAAGCAATATTTTTCTTCCCAATGCTACACGCTGGAACTTGAGTACTTTCTGCATTTAATTTAACGGTATTGTTTGCCGCTGTATTAATCTGCTTTTTTTTTCTAGTCGTGTCAGCTTCTTTCTGCTTGTTTTTATTGTGTACTTGTTCATACATTGATAACTTTAATCTGACAAGAGCTTTATTATCTCACTGTTTCTTTACCTTGCGTTGAAACTCAGATGACATGTACTTTCTTTAATTCATTAGCCTGACTACTGTATTACTGCCAAAGGGGGGGGGGCCCTTGGCTTTGTCGAGCTGTCGAACGACAGTTTTTACCCCGGGCTCCCGCCATCATTTCTACAACGATGGCAGAATAAATTCAACCGAAATTGAAAATCCTCAGACAAATGTACTTACGGAGCGCCTCGACAAACCGATTGTGGACATGATTGCTATGTACGTCGACGCCAAACACAAGGCATGGGACGCCATCCTGCCTTACGTGATCTTGGCGTATAATACGGGCGTCCAGGAGACAACCAGAACGAGCCCGTTCAACCTTGCGTACGGCAGGGAGCCCACGACAACGCTCGACGCGATGCTGCCGCACGTGACAAAAAACAACCTCGACGTCGCCGCCTACCTTCAGCGTACAGAGGAAACCTGACGACTCTCCCGGCTGCGCATCAAAGACCAGCAATGCACCGACGCCCGACAATACATCTTGCGACGACGCGACGCAGACTACGAACCAGGATATCAAATTTTGGTTTGGACGCGGATACGGACTGAGTGAAAAGCTTTTGCGACGGTGTTTCGGCCCATACTAAGTCCTTTCGCGCATCGGACAGCTAAACTATGAAGTCATCCCCCCGACAAGACCGCATCCGGTGGCGTCTGGCGCGCCAAGAAATAGTCCACACTGTGCGCCTTATTACTCGCGCTAATGGCGCTAGTTATTTTAAATTTTTTCATATTTTCCTTACCTTTCTATACTTATTTAGTAAGCATCGAGATAGTTTTTGAAGGAGGAGTAATGTCGTGAACGATTCAAGACTTGATTTGTTCTTTTTTGACAGCCGCCGGGATGCGGTCTTATCACTATGATTATACAGAGCGGATCTATTCTTTATTTGTCCACGCTCGCTGTCGCAAGACGCGGCTTTATCATTTCCTTTGTTGCTGAAGATGGCTCGAGATGTATCTCAAAATATTTCAGCCCTGCGCGTGTACTTCTACAATGTTCCAGGGTATGCTAGTCACCGTTCGCGGTTTTATCTGGATCTTTCTTCGCTGCCTTTAAATCGAGTGCTGATCAGTGAAACTGGGATTTCTTGATTGACGACCGACGAACATGCTTGTTGCTATCGCCGCCGTCGATTGCTTGGTTCTTTTGCGGACGCAAGTCAATCCAATAAAGAGTCGCTTTAGCGCATTCTCAGTCTCTTCGTTTGTTGTTAGCCAACTTGCAACCACCACGTGAGAGTATTTATCGTGCAACATCATGTTTCGTTTGAGAGCGCGCAGACGTAGTACACTCGATGCTGTTATTGCATCAAAACGCAAGAGGAACGGTATCCAAAGGACAAGTAGGTGGCGTAAACTGGCGTTGATTTTACACACTTTGGAACTCCATATGGAAGCGCCGAAAAGTTAAGAAAATAAAAGAACTAAGCGATCGATTGTGGAATTCCACAGGAAGTACCTGATGAGCTCCGCCCTACTACTCAATGCGCTCTGGTACTCGACTGTATGAATGCCCCAGGGTAGGCCAGCTGTGGTAACACGGTAAATGGGTAGCTGCATCAACGATCGCTTGCGTGGAACACTCTGCATAATTCCTGAATTCAGCTTATACGACGAAATGTGCAGCACAGATTTTCTACCGCTTACCGAAGTCCCCAGAGCCCCATATCGTCCGCGAAGCCTATCTTCCGCTCTTGTTTAAAAGCGGGGGCAGTTGAGTCGGGTCACGCTAACCTCGAACATACGGGGTTTTAAACTCCAGGTACGCAAAATTCAACAAGACAAAATGCAGGCTGATCCCTCGTCTAGTCTTCCCCTAAATACCAAAGAACAGAGCTGTTCGTAGGGAAGCGGATCATTCGCTCTTTTGGCTTTCCAATTGCGCACTCATGTAATGCGGTGCAGCGGGCCTTCACCTCGACAGGCTCGCCGCTGTAGCAGTGTAGGTATCTATATTGGATTCGGCATGCCTTTTTACATGGCTTTGAGGTAGAATGAAAGGACTTCCTTTAACCTGATTTTTCAATGGAAATCTATTTGGTAATCTGCGCTAGTCATTTTATGTTATCTTCTTTGTTTCCTTCGCATCGAAACTCTTCATGATGCCTCACCGACACACTTGAAACGTTCGAGACGCGAAACGACATGCGAGGCTTGAAACGTTCGAGATGCGGCCAAGATAATTGTAAAGTCACGTCTCGGCGACACTGAGGGTGAGCGAGATCGTTCTGTGCGTTACAATCACTGTGATAAGGCCGCGCGCTGGCTGCTGCTGAAAACAACAAATAAAGCTTTCAGTAGATCGCGGTGCTATTTATTATTTCCAGCTGCATACATTGCCCCCTCGTCAGTCTTTGGAACTGGGCCTGGCAAAGTGTCCAGAGCTGTAGCACCGATAGTACAAGAAGTCTTGCCGTCTCTGTTCAGGCTCCTCACCGCCGCTCCTTCTTTTAGCCTGGGTAATATACCATACACATCGCTAAATACCGAAACTGCAGTCGTGCGATACAGGTAAAGCAGCTACCTTCGTGAAAATACCGTGACCCTCTAACGAGAAGCTGACTAACCCACTGCCGAGAAGCTTACCAAGCTTGAAGTGGACGCGGGCGGTGGCCAACGCACGTGAAGATTGCCACAAGGATTTAATGCCTTATTGAGTGATTTCGCTAATTTCTCTTCGAGATGTTTATTCCTTTGGTTTCACAGTCTTACACACGGTAGTTACTTGAAGTGCCCCTGTGTATATTGTCGGTGGTGCAGATCGAAAGCCCCATTGAAAAACAAATACTTTTCTTTGGCGAAATAATATACTACATTCATTAACGCCTTACGGAAGAGTTTTCAGTAAGTTCTTGGCCGTTTAAGCACAGTGATTTTTTTTCCAACCGAAGGGACATTGAAGCAGGTACAGCCAGCGCTGGGTACAGCAGAGACATTGTTCGATGACGCGCTGTAAAATCCTGGCTTCGTGGTGAAGAAGTCATTTGTAATGCCTTTGACTTTCGTGTCACTTTGTAAATGCTTTGTGGTTGTAGATCTGAGCCGAAAGCATACGTTCGCGGCCGGCGAGGAAACCTCTTCGACGGCGGAGTTGAAATCATGTCAGTTGGTATGTGTTCCTGAAGAATAAACTAGACAAAAGACAAAGAAAAGACGAGGCACACGCATCGACAGGACTGACAATGTGCGTCCTTTTGCTGGTACCTTTTTCAAGATCGGCAACGTTTAGAGTCGAGCGTGTACTTAAGTTTGCAGTATGTCATCTCTGGCGCAGAAGAAACATTATCTTGAGATGATTGCTGTTAGTTTAAAAAGGGTCGTATCTCCGCAGAAGGTTGTTAGTGTTACTAAGAGCACTCGAGTAAGTCAATTCAAAGGAAGGGGGTCGCTCAGTGTTAGTTTTCAGTCGTGTTCTAAATATGGCGGCTTGTCTTAGACTGGCTGCTCGCAGAAAAGCCTTATTCATGACGTTCGGAAGATGGTTGCTAAGAACTAGGGCGTGTTTTCGAGAATTTTGTAACGCCATTTTTGTTATCGGTTCTCATAATGTCATAATACGGTGCTGTCAGAAACTGCTATCGATTTTTCAGTCCAAGACTCATCTGCACTCCGCGCAACATTCTTTTGATGTAGGCCCTGCCATATGCCCGAAAAAGAAAGCCAAGTCGATTCTTTTGTCGCCATTAGAGCTGGCCCACTTCAGCATACCATGTCGAAGACAAAAATACACCTGAAATCATAGCTTGCGCTATTCCGTGCGCACGTCACGCTATAGCGTTCCACTAATGTCACCCGTTCCACTAATGTCACGCAATGACCATTTTCAGTTGTCGTGACCTCGGCAACTTTTTTTTCGTCATCCTCTCACTGGCGAACGCGTGTCATTTTTATTTGTTATGCTCCTTGCGAACCGATTGAAACTCCCACCTGACATGTCCGCGCATCCTTGGCCATTCTTGATCTACCTCTAACGCGAATAAATAGGAAACTGTCTTTCACGTCGCACAGCGTTTTGTCGCGGCTGTGCTCAATTCACTGGCACATGTAAAACTAAGAGTATCATACACAGGACCGCCAATTAAACGCGGCTTTTTTGGCCGTAAGGTTAACGCGGAGATTTCTTTTGAAAAACTGAAAGAACAATATAATCACGTGGGAATGCAAGGTAGCAGTCTAAGGAGCAGCTAAGGTCTATCTGAAAACTGTGACGACAAGCACTGAAGAACTTTGTGGCGGCGATAGCAACTAATTTGTGCTGCAGTCGCAGAAGAACAAAATCGTCGGCGCTCTCGTAGCGCGTAATTTAAATCTGACAAAAAGAAAACTTGTAGAAAACGACTTAGACTCGACCACAATCATCTTGAACAGCACAAAGTCAGTTGCGTGTGGCTGCCATCATAGCGGATAAGCCTGGTCGTACCTCGAGCCACAAACAAAGCGTTGAAGCCGCATGACGAGAGCTTCAAACCTACAGTAAAAGACAGTACAAAGGTTGGCAGCAATATATACTGGAAAGCTTCATTTGTGCATGCCTTTTCGAGTGCAATAAAAGAATGAAAGAGGAAAAAAATGCACAGACAAGCGAAATCGATGCTCTACCAATTATTGACGGACATTTTCAACAATCCCGCACTTAGATTTTTTTTACTAAGCATATACTGTCAATCCCCACTGGCGTTTGTTACAGGAGTGGGTTCATATACTTTAGATATACAATTAAAGTGTTAAATTGGGCGTGTTGGTACATCTTGAACAAATATATAACAGCGCAAAGAGACAAGGACGGCGCCTCGTCCTTGTCTCTTTGCGCTGTTATATATTTGTTTTAGATATACAAGTTTACATTCAAACCAGCTGAACCAGTATATCATCAGATCAAGCAGGAGCTCTACAATCAGGTATGCACTGAAAAGAATTTCAAAAACATTGTTATTGGCGTGTGCATAAAAAGCGATATTACGCAATGACCATCGAGTGCGCTTTTGTGCAAGGGCTATCCAGTATCCTTAAGGACAGGTGAACCGCATTTGGTGCCATCATGTTTTATTGAATTTACCACATGTTATTTATTCAAGCTGGCCCTTGCCTGAATATGCACTCAAAGCACATATTCACGCATTCGTTCCAGAACTGAGTTTAGTTACATAACATAAGAATCAAGTGTACAACCAGTATACAATAGAAACAAGTTTGCGTATATTCAAGAAAAGGAAACACAAAAACATGAGCAAGATCTAAAATAAGGCATAAACTTTGTCTTGTTGACAGCAGCGACTCCCTAGCGAGCCTAACAATACTTTCCTGTGTAGCCTTTGATGTTACAAAGCTGTCTAGCGCGTTCCATTCACGCACAGCCCGAGGCAAAAAGAATAATATTATACATTGTTGCTGCAAGAGTACCCTTTGATCGTATAGTCATGCTCGTGTCATGTTGCAATAGAACGGCTGAAAATGACATAAGGGACAAGATTTATTTTCAGCGCATAATGAACTAGCAGATATAAGAATTTGAGTTCATGCAGGGTTGCGCGGCTTGATAGTGCGGTCAGGCCTGTGTGTGAAAGCAGCTCCATGGCAGAGTCAGTGCACTGATACTTGTTGTAGATAAAGCGAGCCGCTTTCCATTGCACCGACTCGAGCATGACTATATATTTAAAAAAAAAAAAACGGGTGCCACACGAAGTTCACATATTCTAGAATTGGACGGATGAGAGCCTTGTATGCGAGCAGTTTGGTTTCTTGAGTGGATTAACGTAGGACGCGTTTTAGAATGAATACTCTCTTCATTGCTTTTTTGGTGATATGCTGCACATGAGCATTAGAGTCGAGATCTTGTGTAATCGATACACCAAGGTATTTCTTTTCGGTTACAGTGTCAAGAAATACGTTGCCACCGCAATAATACAAGCTAAGCTTCGACTTTTTTTGCTTTTGTTACCGACATGAAAAGTTTTTTCTAAGTTGACAGACATTTGCGAACTATTGCACCACATCACGACGTTGTTGAAAGCCGTATTCGACTTTGCTTGGTCTTCGGTAGTGTTTGCTTGCTGATTAAGCACGCAGTCGTCTGTGAGGAATTGCATGTTGAAATCCACGTGGTGCGCTATGTCAATTAAAAAAACATAGGAATAAGAATGGTGCCAGCACAGAACCCTGAAGAACACCAGATTTAACCGGGATGGTATCAGAAACGTGGTCTTTATACTGCACAAACTGCCGGCGTTCGTACAAGTAGTCGGCTATCCATCTGACGACGAGCCCGTCCCCAAGTGCACAGTTAAGCTTTAAGAACAATTTAGCGTTTGACACTCGACTCAAAGCTTTGAAGTAGTCTAAAGAATTGCATCTATTTGATTTGGTTCTTAATGCCTTGTGCAGGTCATGAAAGAGTGCGACAAGTTGGGTAACAGTAGACCGACCACTTCTGAGCCCGTGCTGGTTGGGATTAATCATGTTATTGGCCTCGGCATACTCTTTAAAAAATTTTAATATGGTATGCTCTAACATTTTGGAACAAGTGCATGTGAGAGAGATTGGCCTGTAATGGCAGGGGGACTTTACATCTCCTGATTTATAAATGAGGACTACTTTCGCTAATTTCTATTAATTTCTATTCAGTTTGAAGGCGGCTATCCTGAATTTATTTGGAATATATAAAATAGAGGTACTGACTAACTGGCTCTGCATATCGCCTTAGAAAACAGTTCGGTATATCATCCGGACCGCAACTCTTTTTGGCATCTAAGTTTAGGCACAAAGAAATGATTCCAGGTACAGTTATAGTGGGAGCCACCAACAGAGGCATGGAATTATTACTGGGACACGTTAGTGTCCCTAAAACGCTATTCTCTGCCGTAAAACAGATTGAAAATAGCTGTTAAAGGACTCAGCCTGTTTTTTTTTTTTTACCGCCTACATCAGAGCCCCCAGGATCACTGTATTTATCACTGATGTAGTTCCAAAACTTACTCGGCGATTCTTTAAAAAAGTTGTTGAGCGTACTGGTGGAAAAGCGTTTTTTGGCCTCAACTACCTTCCTCTTCACTGAACTTTTTAGTGCGCATATATTAATGCTTAGTTCTGAATTCGCATGTTGCCTGTTCCTTTTCCGTAGCCTTTCAATTTTGCGTTTTATGTGAACTCTTTCCTGGGTAATCCATAGATTGTGCTCTCTTATGCATTTACGTATCAGCGGAACGAAATGTAGGAAGAATTTTTCACGTGTGTTTCAAACTGGAGCCATAATGCATCGACAGTTGTACTTCCCTTGGTGTATAAATTAAAACATTCTTTATATTGATGCGCGAGATAGGGCCTAACCGTTGCGTCATTGGCTCTGTTGAATACGCGTATATATTTCCTCCTAGCACGCAGACGTACCATGTTTGGCAGACGTATCGAACAGAACCCGTTTTGTGGTCAGAGATTCCCTCGGAGTCTTCTACTGTGCAGTCATCTTTTGTGAAATGGTGACTAGTAAATAACTACGTCCAGTGTGGAACTAGAAGTTGATTGGTGTCTAGTAGGCTCCTCGACAATTAGCATAAGATCAAATGTGGACAGGCAATTCACTATAGCATTGCTGACTGTATCCCCTGCACTTAAATATTGCCAATTAACATGTGGATAGTTGAAATCACCCGCTGGCACGATCATGGAATCAAATACGTGCCTATGCATGTAGTCGAATAAAGAATCTAGATAGGTGTTTTCAGCATTTGGGGGCCGATATACTGCACCTACGTTGACACAAGTGTTTTTTAAATGTACAGGTGTGGACATAAGTAAACGGAGCACGCTTTTTCTTTCAAATTACAATGGCGCCTTCTGTATTGGAGATAAGGAAACATAATTGTCCAAGTGAAAGCGCACTGGCGTCTACTACCGGTTGGCACATACCACGACTGCCACTTTCAATTATACAACGCGTGAAAACTTTTAGAAGGAAATGGCGTGCTCCGTTTACTATTCTCCGCACCGGTACTTTGCACCATACGGCTTCAACGCATTGAACATCGGGCATTTTCAATCAGATCGAGCCTTATTTTAAGAGAAGAGCCACGCCCCCTCCTCTAGACTCCCTGTCTTTGAGGACGATTTCGTGATCTGAAACAGCTGTATGCGACCACTTCTCGGTGATAGTAACGATATCAGGACTTAATTTGCGAAGGATAGCTTCCAGCTGCACGACTTTATTGATACAGCTACGTGCGTTTATGTTCAAAAGGGTTATCAGTGGTGTCTGCGCGATGTTCGTTTGGGTGCATTGCGTAGTTCTCGTTTTTTCTCTCACTAAGATCTCTTCTTCCACTTCTATCATGTCATTAGGCTCCTCACCCCATTTGAAAAATTGGTCATTAATGCTTACTTTGAAGTCAATTAGAAATACTTCTTTTCGCTCACGGTTCTATTTTGTCATGTTCCAAAGTTTCTTTCGAATTGCCTTAGAAGGGCGCGAGAAATCTTCACTAATGGAGTATGCGGAACCTTTCAGCTTTAAGAAGCATTTAAAGATGTTCACTTTATCCCTATAGTCGAGAAGCTTCCATATTACTGGCCTGTTGTAGGATTCGCCACAGTCTCTTGCTCGTCCCAGGCGTGAATTCTTTCAATGTCTGAGACGTTAACCTGCAAGATGTCTTTGAACTTATCCCTGGTTACAGTTACTTGTAGACTTTCCGCCGACTCGTTCTCTTGCTCTTTAAAACCAGAGATGACGATATTAGACCTTTGGCTTCTGTTTTCAAGATCATTTACCTTTTTCAACAGTTATAAAACGTTCTGTTCAAGTTTAGTTCGTTTTCTTATTGCATTCAGACACCTTTATCTCAAGAAGGCCAATGCCTTCCAGCTTTTTGTCGGTCGCGGTAAGTTTTTGGTTGCTTGTCGTTTTACTTTTTTTATTTAATAATACATTTCGCGATAGCCTTTAACTGCTCCGCAATCGATTCATCACCTGGGCCAGGATTTGTTTCGATATCACCACCCAGTAGCAAAAGAGACCGCAATATATGCACAGCGTACAACAACTCAATCAACGATCGGCAGCAATAGCAAGCACACATTGTTGCTATACGGACGGAATTTTCATTGAGTTTTCTTACCTGTACTAAGCAAAGTAACTTGTTGGACTGCATCCTTGCAGTGCCGCCGTGCCCACTACAACATACGCACCACAAAAATAATATCTTATAATCACTGACCTCCTGTAAGTTACACAACAGTCGAATGTTTAACGCCAGCCAAGGAAGAGGACACGACACAGCCTCGAGTCGCATTTGCTGTCTTGTGCGGTATTTCATGTTCCGCTGTTGTTTTACTTGTGACAAACACACGAAATCAATACTACTGTAGGTTTAGAGTATTCAGCGTAGCGCGGTGGTAGCCACGTCTTACCCATGTGACGCTGTCACGTCACACCCCACGTGACTCACGGGCTGGAAGGGGCTGCCAACTTGGGTATCTGGTTTCACATGGGAAGGCTACGTCAGAATCAGCCCGTTAGGACCCTAGCATTCACGTTACCCCTATAGGCCACAAAGGCACGTTCATACGGTTTGGTTAAAGCGAGGATTTATATGTGGGTTGAGGACGAATACAAAGATATAAGAACGCTCGGTCACCCGCAGCTAATGTTTTCGCTCAATATTTGGTTCAGCAGCGTTGAACCCTCGTAATTTTATTTGACTAGGTACAAACAAATTAAAAAAAAAACAATACTATTCGCCCTGGTCTGATACGGGCAAGCACAAGCCCTGGTCTGATACGGGCAGTTCCGCTGCACAGAGCACGTCAGTATGTGTAGTAATGTGGGTGACACTAGGCCGTATTGCAGGAAGATGAAGTAGGTCGACCATTGTGGAAAAAATCGGCTTCCCTCATTGATACCGCATCCGCATACGCCAGCGCAGATGCGAGTGTGGAGGCGCTGCGATGTCAGAAACATCGTTCTTTGCTGGTGGCCTTGTAAGGGCGCTACTGCACCGCTGTGTACACGAAACGAACTTGCCACCACACAACAACATATTGGTGAATACTTTGTGCAAACTAGCGCGCGCTTACAGGCGGGTTACAAATATGCGTGACAGTAAAACAACAAAAAATGCGCGACACTGCGCACTCGAACATTGTGTGCCGCCGTGTTTCAAAAAGACCGCACTGCGAGCATCGGGCGAAGGCGCCACGCCCCACGCCGCAATGCTGTCTCTTTTAGGCAGGACCTGCCAGCCTTGCAGCCAGCCAAAATCCCTGATATCTGCCGGAAGCGCAGATGAGGTCAACTGGCACCAGCGTGCCCGTCTGGTTGCTGGAGCTGTTCGCGAGACAGCTGATCGATTGCTCGTGCTTCACACACCCTGGAGGGCAGGGTTTCATCAATATCTAGATTAGGCCGGCTGGTAGTAGTGACGCCAGTGTGTGGCGCACATTAACGAGAAATGACGGCGGCTGCTCAGGTGTAGGGCTAACCATGTGTTATGAAAAACAATTAGCGATGTACCAGGAAGTATGCGAGGAATTCCTCCCGGGATAATCTGGGTTGCACACGAAGTCGTGTACTCTCGCAAGGTGAGCACATTACACATGGTGTGGATGCATGTTATACTGAACCTATCCGTGCTTGTCGGAAGGCGAATGAAGAGCATGACATAAGTTTGATCCTGCTCGCCCAAAAGAGAAACACGAAATGTTAACCTGCACGCAAACGTGCGAGGTGAACTTGCGAAGCGGGCGACAAAAACAAGTGGGTAAGACTGAGGACTTGATTATGTAGCTGCACTCTGCCAGTATAAAGCGGAAAGGCGCCGCCACCAACAAAGATTTCTCAGCGTTCGTGCGGAGATTCGTCCACGTTTCGTGGGCTACTTCTCCTTTGGCGAGGCGTACTACCAGGACGTTCACTCGCTGAACCCCCTCCACTTCGCCCGCAACGTTCGGCATGAAGGCGCCAAACATCTTTGCTTTTTCCCCGGATATCTCTCTGAACTCTCGAGACAGCCGTGAAAAAGCTGTGTAGCTATCATCGTCCTTGATGAATAGCGACAAGTCTTCGGCTTAGGCCAAAACTTTGACTTGGCCTGACCAGACAGAGGGAAGCCGCGTATTGATGTGCTGTCTATGCTACGCCGTATGAGTGAATCTATGTATAAACCAAAAGCTTTGGGGAGAGAGGGCACCCCTGCCTAATACCCCGGGTGACTGAGAAGCGGCCACTCTGATGGCCGTTCGCAGAAAGAGGAGCATTCCAGTCTGTGTAAAGTGCAGCTTGTCGACGAGTTTTGGTGGGAATCCGAAAGCCACGTGGACACCGAACAGGTACGGGAGTTCCACTCTATCGAATGCTTTCATCTGCTCGAGCAAGGCAAAGCGCCCTATAAAGCCTGGCCTGCTTGCAAACGGGAATAAGTCACTTGTGCACGTTAATGCCGCAAATGCGGAACGGCTAGGCACGGTGCCGGTTTGAGCCTGGTGAATTAGGCCAGGCAGAGCCGTGCGTATATTTCGAGTAAGTAAGGGCGCAACAATTTTATAATCGGCGTCTATGAGGCTTATGGGCCGCCATGCTTGGGGGTCGGAGGGGTTGCCGCCAGCTTTCGGGATGAGTATAATGCGGCTCTCGCATAAAGAAATTGGTCCATCATTCATCCAGGAGAAAGTTGTTCACCATCTTCAGCAGTGTGCCATGAATTGTGCGATAAACATTGGTATGAAAGCTTATTGTAATGTTGTCTGGACAAGGAGCCAATGCTGCATTAACAGCTTACAGGGTGGCGTGCAGCTCTTCGCTTGTGGCTCGTACACAAATGGTTTCACATAGCTCGTCTCCTACACGCGGGAAGCTTCCAAAAAAGCCTCGTAGAAGTCCTTCATATCGTTCATTGTAAAGTGCACCTAACTGCCAGAAGAGTATACAGGCCCGAAAAGGGGTTCGAAAAGATGGTGCACATATCGGACGCTTTTTTCATTCGTGTGACATTTGGATGCGTCACTAAAGGCAGAGAGGCTGAAGCGAATTCCTCCGCCGTGCCTGCGCGCACGTGACGGGACACAACAGGGTGGTCTGATATAGGCCGACCAAACTCGTGCACGCGACTAGCTGCCCGTGATGACTTTCTAGTAACACATGGTCATGAGCTTTGAGTAGGCAGAGGTAATCACACATGGCAAAAGTTAGGACGCTCCCCTTTGAACTAAATGGCTGGGCTTGAGATTGTCATTAAGTGCTTGCGTTACCAGACGTATGCGGTCTTGACTGGCCGTACCCAAAATTCCCTGCCAACGAGTCTTGAGTGTGTCCACGAATCGGCTGCGACAAAGCTTTTGAAGGATGCTATCCGCGCTGTGTGCAGCGATGGCAGGCTATACGAGTATATCGTAGGCTCGTGTTTATACGCCACGTAACCGTACGTGGGGTTCCCCACTGAAGCCGAGCCTGACTGGCAAAACGGTACCGATCAAAAATGAACGGTGGGCTTGCAGGGAACGCAAAGACCTTGCAGCTGATAGTAAAAGAAGCGAGCTGTGGCTAAAAAATAACTTATCCAGCCGACTGGCTGAATGTGCTCTCTCCCATGTCGATCCAAAAATATCCCCATGAAGCTGCAGCCATGAGTCAGATAAACGGAAGTGAATCGCGAGATCGCGAAGTGCGCGGGCAGAGGCACCAGGGTGACCGTAACTCTGTCCGCGGGTGGGGTTTAAACCACAATTGAATTAACCGACGACAAAGTTGGGTAAAGATCACGCAGAAATGAATCAATGCGGTAAAAAAAATCTTAACTACTAAACTGACGTGCTAGCGCGTACACAACCAATGGCGCGTACACAACCCGTGGCTAGTTTAGGGTGCAATCGACCGCGAGAGTACGGCCGTCCTGCCCGGAAGTGCAGTGAGCTCCCACACGCAGTCAGCGGTTTAGAACACTAACACCAGACATATAAGTATCCGTCAACGAGTGATAATCAAAAACAGAAAACTGGGAGGTGAAACTGTCGGCATCAAGTGAACTGAGAAAATTTCATTGTTGTAAAAGCAGGATGTCGACAACCCTAGCCCTGGCAAAGTGCATCACGTCTCTCTGCTTCTCTACGGGCCGAAACCCGCGAACATCCAGGAAGACCAAATGCACAATCCCCATGACAGGAGCATCGGCGGTTTAACATACTCCTACAGAGCCCTACCATAGACGGTTTTTGACGCGCGCGGCGCTTTGCGACTGCAATACTAATCATCGGGACTCTCGGATTACGATTATGAAAGGTGGGTAAGTTTGATGTCTGGTCTGACATTGTCCATTTTCATTGCTGTGTCGTCGGCAGCTGGGGCCTCGCTCACCGGTTGTCGCGTGGTCCTGGCGATGCTCGCATTTGAAGCCGATGCAACTGTCGCCGATGGGAGTGGCTGGCCTGCTGGTGGCAGGAGACGCCTGTCGTTCGCACCTCGAGCAGTCGTCTGTCTTGACGCTTGCTCGCACGACAAGTCGCATGTCAGGCGAACTGGCGTACTGTTGTCAGGAACCTCCTCCATGTCGTCCGAGTCGCACTTAATTTGCCGCTGCTGTTTGCGTTGTCGGAAGTGTCTACGCTGGGACGTGGCGGCAATGGGCGGCGAAGACTGCGCCGAAAGACTCCGGGGGATGACTGGAGCTCCTTCGGGCTACTGGTCGTGATGTACGCGTCGGCAACCGGCTGGCGGGCGGCTGGCGTGTCCTGAGTTCTGAGGCCATGTTATCTTTGCTCGTGTCTTTCCTTGGGGCAGCTGCCGCTGCATAGGGCCGCGGCCGCAGACAGTGCGCTGTGACATGGCTCCCACCGCAGCGCCTGCAAGCTGCTCCGCATCCGGTCGTGTCGTGACCAAACACTTCGCAGCGAGTGCACCGCGACGTGCGACACGCCGCGCCAATATGGTCATCCTGTCCGCAGCGGGAACACGCCTTTCGAACACATCGGAAGTAGAACATGTCATGGTTGCCCTCTACGAACAGACGTTCGGCACCGCCTGCTTCATTTCAATCCGGACCACGCGCGTACTGCTGCCGACGTGACGGCGACCCTGTAGGACTGGCTGGTTGATGTCCAGCACCTTGCTGTGCGAGCTCAGTGCCCCAGCGAGCGCCGAATCCCTCACGAACAGCGGCACTAAAAAAATCGTCACTTGGACCATGGCGGGGACCATGCAAGCTATAGGGACGGAAGTTTTGTTCAGGCTGAAGACGCCTTTCATGAGCATCTTCTGCGCTGGCAACGAAGAACTTTATTCCTCCATGTGCTGGAGGCTCTCGAGCCTTTTAGAGCCGACAAACGCCTCCACGCCGTCGACGATGTCGTAGCCGTGGCATCGGGTGTCACAGATAACAGCGCACCTTCGGTGACGGCACAGGCAACAGCAGATGAACACCAGGCCCGTGCCTCCTATCACGTAAAGGGCGGCCGACAGGGCTGCTGCTTTAACAAAGGTTGTCAGAGCACCGGCAAGGGCGCTGCGCCCGGACTTCGAGGCTAGTGTGACCTCCAGGACGCATTGAATACGTGGCCCGTCTGCACTAGTTCTCGAAACTTCTCGGAAGCCTACTCGGAGGAACCTAACTTGATGGCGACGAACTCGGGTAGCGTGTCCTAGAGCATCCGTATTCTTCCAGAAAATTCTCCCCCGCGGATGCTTGCTGCGCG
Organism: Amblyomma maculatum; assembly: GCA_023969395.1. Lineage (NCBI taxonomy): Eukaryota > Metazoa > Arthropoda > Arachnida > Ixodida > Ixodidae > Amblyomma > Amblyomma maculatum. The sequence goes on along the minus strand of JAJIZL010124950.1, from coordinate 199,845 downwards.
TTTATCAATCTTTGCCGCCGCGATCCATCATATACCACGCAAAGCCAGGGCATGCGCCGTTGGAGAATACACGGGTGCGCTCACACTCAGAAAAGAAACGAAAGCGTGCGAGTGCCCGCGGCGCGCAGACTTGTATGCCGAGGGTGTTGTGGGCAATTAAGCCCACAATGTAAAGAAGTAATGTGTCTAATTCAGAATTTCAGCGTCCCGGTAAATTCTCAAACGAGCTGCCCCACTTAGTGGCTCCTGCCGATTCGGCCACGACATATAGTTCAATTACATTACGCCAACCCCTGACTGAACCATTGAAATGGCGCTTAAACATTTTTCATTGGACTTGTAGACGTTTGAAGCTTCCAGCATTTCAGATTCAACTTGTTATCATGCATGGTCGATAACTGTCATGCTGCGAAGCTATGCCGTGCATGTGTACCACCGTGATGTGCACCGTTGTATCATTATAGTTGTATCTTTATGAGGACGTACAACTTTCCTTGAGCGAAATGCATGCTCTCTTCGCCGATCGTTCGTGCCCCTTCCCTTATAACATACATATCGCGTCCTACAAGAGAATGAAGTGTGATACACAATTTCATTAACATAAACACTGAATCGTGTTTCCGCATTTTCAGCGGGTTTTAAAACGATCGGTTTCTGTACGGTATGCACATAAGGAAATGTCTTTATTTTGTTTTCAATGTGTTTGCGGGCCAGAGAGTGGTGGCTGTCGGCCCTTTCGATTGCTTTGAATACATAGACCCAGCCTTTTAGCTGGTGAGGTTGTGCCGGGTTGTGCGAGCTTACGGTTTATGGTTTTGCATTGTGAGTTACGTCGTTGCTGTGTGCGCTTGGCAAAACCGCCGCTTGCGTTAAACTACCTATAGCTGTGTATAACATTGAGGCGGCCGGGATGGGACGTGCCCCAATTTAAGACCTTTCTGCCACTTATGAAAATGAACACACGCTGAGCTACACCATTTTTGTTCAGTTCTTGTCCTTTTGTAATTATTGTTTTTTCTTACTCATGCCTGTTCGTTTTGTTTTGTTTTGTTTTTTGCAGGTTGTAGCTATTGGCGAATACCTCACGCTGTGCCACATGCCGTGTTGCGTTTTTGTGTATAGTCTTTACTCGCTGCGCTACGCATGGCATAAGTTTTTAACCGCCAGCAAAGGAAATGTAAATTAAAGCAATTCAGGCAAAAACATTTGTGCTTTGGTGAACGGAGTTCTGATAATGAATACTCATTGCTACTACAGCTGAAATAAGAGCTTTATTCGAGGTGAATACTCCAGCGGCCAGTGTGGTATGTCATGACGAAAATCACTCCTGCCTACCGTAGTATCTCTAATGTTGCTACTCGTATGTGTCACCAACACCAGGCTGCGCTAGAACTTTGGAGTGTAGTGTCTCGAGGTCATAGCACATATCCTGATGTCATCAATATGTGTACAGTGTGGGTGCGTGCAGCAAGGGCGGGCGGGAGAACTGGTGGTATCGGCGAGGGGGCTTGCGCACGACTTTTATCGCGATGACATTTCCCGTCAGAGTAAAGGCAAAGTTCTGCATTCTCATCTTTTTCTTTTGCTCCTAATCAATGGACGGACGGCAGATTACACAGGTAAGGCCAGAATTAGCCTTACTCGGAGAACCGGTAGAAAAGGAGTAATGTACGTGCGCACCCCACTGAGCGAACACGCAAGGGTGCTGCAGAAACTGAGCAGGCCGGAAACAATTATCCCTATACCGTGCCGCGCGAACAGGAGGTGAGACTGCAGTGTCCACCGTCGTGTGGCGTGACTCCAAATGAGCCGGGGGCACGTTCGGTTGCCAGCTCTTTCGCTCGTCTGAACGCACGACTCTTAGCCAGGCCAGAGGGCATGGTTATCTATAGCTAAGAGCAAGTGAGGGCGAACACGCGGCGACAAAGCCCGCGGTGCCCTGTGCGAGTGGGTGCTCTATAGGAGGGGCCTCGACGTGTCGCCGGGACCTAAACCTAAACGGTAGCATTATGAAATTCTGAAGTTTGTCATAACAGACGTGTTGAACCCTTTACGTGGGCCAGATGTGAACCCGTAACTCTGGTCGGCTTCTCCCAGCATAGTGATGTGAAACATTTTCGCGAGACCCGCCGCGGTGGCTGAGTGTTACGGAGTTCAACTCCTGAACACAAGAACGAACGCGAGATGATATCCCGCTTCGGCGGCCGCTTTTTGATAAAGAAGAATAGGCGCCCGTGCACTGTGCGATGGCAGTGAGCACTAAAGAGTCCCAGGGGATCGATATTCTCGAAGCCTTTACCTACGACATATCTCATAAATGCAGTCGCTTTGAGCACATAAACAAAAACTGACCAACAGATTTGCAAACCAAAGAGGAGAGAAAGGGAGTAACAGAAAACTCAGAACATTGTGATCATAGTAAATGGGTATCAAATAAGCAAAGGTGGCCTAACACACACATTATCTAAGATTACCTAGCGCTAATAGTATCTTAATTCATAAGAAAGGACACGCGGAATAATTACAGACCAATCAGCTTTCTATCTGGCATGTGTCAGGTATTTACCGAGGTAATCCTTGATAGAATCAGGACAGTAAATCTGTTTCTTGGGCTACTTGTTAAAGAGTGCACATTTTGGGCGAAGCCTGAAGCGCAAAAAAGGGAGCCGAGGCCGTGAGAGACACACAGGACACAGCGCTTTGTCCTATGTGTCTCTCACGTCCCTATCTCCCTTTTTTACGCTTCAGGCGTCGCCCAAAATGTGCAAAGTCAGGACAACCTTAGACGTCAATCAAGCAAAAACTCAATCAGGTTTTCAAAAAGGGTACTCTACTATCAATCATTTTCATACCATCACCCAGATGATAGCGAAATGCTCGGAATATAACCAGCCCTTATACATAGCATTAAGTGATTATCAAAAAGCATTTGATTCAGTGGAACCCTCGGCAGTCATACAGGCATCGTAAGATAAGGGTGTAGACGAGCCATATGTGAATGTACTGGAAGGTATCTATAGAGGCTGCACAGCTACGGTAGTTCCACATAAAGAAAGTAACAAAATTCCTACCAAGAAAGGTGCTACGCAAGGAGACACGACATCTCCAAATACTCAGAGACTTGGAATGGGAGAAGTTTGGGATAAGGGTAGATGAAGACTACCTCAGTATTCCACGATTTTCTGATGAAAGAAAAAGGCCAACAGTCAGCGAGGCCAAGGAAAGCATTGGGGTTCGAACTTTGTCTTTTTTTTTAAGTTTTACTTCGGCAAATACATAACTTAGTAATGTATTCTGTATAGGAGAAAGATAACTAAATACAAAGTAGAAGGAAAAACAACGTGCCGATGGTGGGAACCGAACCCACGACCTCCGAATATCGCATCCGGTGCTCTTCCAACTGAGCTACATCGGCCGCTGTCCCACCTGCTACTATCGTCTGTATACAGACAACTATAATACCCAAGATGGTAGCAGGTGGGACAGCGGCCGATGTAGCTCAGTTGGAAGAGCACCGGATGCGATATTCGGAGGTCGTGGGTTCGGTTCCCACCATCGGCACGTTGTTTTTCCTTCTACTTTGTATTTAGTTATCTTCCTCCTATACAAATTACGTTACTAATTTATGTGACTACCGAAGTAAAAATAAAAAAAAAAGACAAAGTACAATCTCCAATGCAATTGCTTGGCCTCGCTGACTGTTGGCCTTTTTCCTTCATGTATCATAACGAGCACCCTCATTTCCCCACAATTTTCTGATGACAATGCCGCGATGAGTAACTCAGGGTGTGAACTGCTAAAAACGATTGATTGCTTAGACAGGAAAGCAGAAACGTAGGTTTGAAAATCAATATGCGGAAGGCTAAGGTAATATTCAACAGCCTCGGGATGGAACAGTTTACATAGGTAGCGAAGCACAGGAAGTAGTAGGCGAATATGTATATTTAGGACATGTAGTAACTGCAGATCCGGATCATGAAAAGGAAATAACGAGGAGAATAAGATTTCGATTTAGTGCATAAGGCAAGTTCTCGCAGATTATGTCTAGCAGCTTACCGGTATGGCTCAAGAGGAAAGTATACAACAGTTGCATCTTACCTGTACTCACCTTGTGGCTAAAACGTAGAGGCTAATAAAAAGCATTCTACTTAAGTTGAGGACACCGCAGAGAGTTATGGAATGAAAAATTGCAGGTATAACGTTAAGAGAAATCAAGAAGAATGGGCATGGACAGGACGTATTGCGATGAGAGGATAACCGATGGTCTCTTAGAGTAACTTAACGAAATTCCAATGAAAGGAAAGCGTAGCAGGCAACGACGACAGAAGGTTAGATGGGCAGATGAGGTTAAGAAGCTGGCAGGGATCAAGTTGATGCCGCTAGCAGAGAATAGAGATAAATGGAGGAATATGGAAGTGACCTTCCCTGTGCAGTGGGTATAGTCAGGAAGACGACGACGACGATGATGAGTATGACGAAAGGTGGCCTTGGAAGAAATCCCGGAAGCTTACTGCGTCTTCAGCACAAATGCACTAAGCAGTTTAGACAGAAAACCATGAAATTTTGATGTTCTACACACGCCGTTCTGTCTTGCATATTAGAAGACAACGTGGTGCGTCACTATGCGATAGTGTAGGATGCTCGTTCCACCTAAACGCCGCCATCGCCGCCGAAGATGGCGGTCGGAGAAAACCCTGATTGGTCAACAGGATCATGACGTCACAATATGACATGGCATTACGTACGCCATATTCGAAGAAAGAAAAATTTGGAGTGGTTCCAGTAAATCGAAGCCATAATTACCGAGAATGTTCCTCTAATTGAAGTATTGCAGAACATAGAAGTAAGGAATAAAAAAAATTGTCACCATACGGGTTCGAACACAGGACCTCCGCATGCGAGATGGGCAAGCAATGAAAAGGCTACGAAGGGTTACTTCAACATGCTATTTATTAGATTGAAACTTTCAGCTTAGTACTACATTGAAGCAATGTTCTGTGTACATACCTATGTGCAATTATAAAAAAAACAGCATCAGATCAACACGATGCAAAATAGGATGTGCCTAGTTAACAAAGCTCTAAACAAGAGGCAATGCAGAGCACATCACTAAGAGTGAGTGCCGCACCGGTTCGAACTCGGCTTGTGCCTACAATTACCTAAACGAACAATCTTCCTACAGAAATTGTTCTTTGCAGAAACAACTGATTCACAATGAACGTACAACATGCTCGTTTTCCAGAGGCTGTATAATCCAATTAGAAAGAACGTGCCCATAGCCTCATTTACAATGGGCAATGCAGTAAGACATCGTACAGTGTGCGGTGTCAAATTAAGAATTTTTTTCAGAACTCTGTCCATAACATCTCAGAACAGTATTGCAGCCTTGCAATCAATGAAACAATGCTCAATATTTTCTGGAGAACCACACGACAGGCAATTTACCGCAGCCACAAAAATGCCCTTCTTATCAAACCACGTTTTAACTGGCAGAATTTCAGTATATAGCTTATAAAGAAAAAGTCATCAACCTTAGCAAGAGCGGCATTTTCCGCACTCTTTGGTGTACATCGTGTCCGTGCAAACCAAATTACAAAGACCGCACATGGGTGAAGGGAGGATCATGAAAATTAACTCCTTGTAAAGTTACTTCTTCGGCACTGAAAATGCGAACTTCGAGAAAAACGAACAAAAACGACCCCCCCCCCCCCTTTTAAGAATTGTCCCCTTAGGTATATTCCTTATCAGAGCCCTGTGGAAAGCCTGTCCATTTGTAAGGTCTATTTGCAGCAAACCCGCTTAAGTGGTGACTAATCATCTACCCGGTATTGTAGTTTTTCCTTGTACTGCCGCTTCTTCTCACCCATCCTCCGCTCCCTACTCCTTCAAACCTGCTTTCTTCTCACCCACTTCCCCCCTCCCCCCAGCTTTTCTTCTCCGGAAGCAAAAGCGTATTTAAAGCTCTGCCAGTGATGATCGCTTTGCCAAGACGAAGACAAGTCCACTTGTCGAAACGTAGGCTCGACCTGCGAACTAAGGCGTACCCTCTTTACCCTTGTTCAGTGCTGCTTCATGCTGTGTAAACCATCTTTTTCCTCTCGTTCTATCTGTATCTTATGGGTAGAGACAATGGAGAAACTTGAAGTGTGAAACTAACTGACTGGCATGCAGTTCGATAAGACCAAGGCCACCTGCGCTTATAGGCTGGAAAGGTTATCATACCTCACAGGTGTAAAAGACGAATCCCAAGAGAAAGTAGCAAACACTCTATGGAAACGCTGGATGTAAGGTCTTAAGCACTGAAATATGTGGAAACGTAATACATATTAGTGGCTAAAAACAGATTACAGGCAGTAGCCCTGTCAAACATAGAGACCATAGGGGACAAAAGTCTGATCGTAGCGCTGAAGAATTCGCACACGATCAATTCCAGTAATGATCAATATGCTTTTAGGCACTCAGTGGGGCTATAAGGTACTTGCGAGAGAGAGAGAGAGAGAGACCCTTTAATGAAGAACAGAGATTTCCGCCAGCGTTTAAATTTCGCTGACATGCTACTCTGTGTGGGAAGGGGAATTGGGGAGAAAAATATGGAAAACTACTTGTGACGAGGTTATAAGGAATGAAAGGGGAGATTAAATGTGTTCTAAGGTGCATCGTGGAGTAATGGTATGAAATGAAATGAAGAAATGCATAGTGCTATAAATGTGCTTATAGAGTCCACATGTTGAAAAATGCCGAAGGGTAACATTCAAGGTAAACTTAAAGTTTGTCTAAACGTCCACTGTCTTTTAAATACGTAAATAAACAGCTCATCGCAAGTCTCTGTTGCCTAGAGCAGGCTAAGGAACCTAAAACAATGTCCATTGTTAAATGCACTGGGAAGAGTTTTTCCATGCTATGTTCGTAGTACGCACGCTCGTCAGCGTACGCTGCACACAGTTTTAACCGAACCGCAGTTGCCTCAATGCAGACTTTTCATTTGACCAAAACGGTATCGCAAGTATATGCACAGTTCAAGCGGAGTCGGTGGTAAAGAGTTTCTAGTTGGCGAGGAAATTTCGGAAGGAGACTTGACCTTAGATGTGGATAAGTCGAGTAAACAAATTGATAGTGATTTGTCGGCAAGCTCCAAATTCGATACCTTGCTTCGGTAGCAAATGTTTTAGCCAGTTGGGATGCATCAGATTTTGTGAAGTAGGTCCGAATGTATCTTTGATGTTGGTGGCCTTTGCGATCCGCTTGATCGGCTTTTTCATTGGCTTTAATGCCACAGTGGGCTGGTATCCCCTGAAATCTTAAGGGGTGGCCTGCGGCAATAGCCAAATGAAGTAGACACCCGAGGGCAAGAGAAACAGGCTGATGATTGGTTTTATTCAGCAGATTATACATGATTTGCAGAGATGCTCTGGAATCCGTGAAGATAACCCATCAGCCGGGGGTTCGGCGCAGGATATAGGAAACAGCTTCTTTGATGCCATAGAGCTCAGCTGTCGTGCATGATATCTTTCGCTGCAGCCGATAAGACAGGAGATGGTTTGTTGAGGGCATATAAAGGACATGGAAAGAAGTGTCTTGAATAGTTGAGCCGTCGGTAAATATGTGGGTGTACTGTGTATATTCCTTGGCTAAGTAGGCGAGAGCGGCTTGCAGAAGTGCTGCCTCTGGCATGCGGCTCTTCGCATCCACGCCAGGAACAGACATATTCATCTTTAGAGATGATAGTGTCCATGGAGGAAAGCTGAGAGGTATTATATTTCGTGGCTGAGCAATAGTAGGCAGGGGCAAAAACTGTAAAGCTCGCCCAAAGCCAGAGTTGCAGTGCGCTAGGTGAACACGGTGTGAGGAGTGCTTCTTTCCTTTAAAGAAATGTTGGAGATCGGAATGCATAGCTTCCTGGGCTGCAATCAAATATAGCGGGAGCCATCCTGCTTCTAAAAGTGTTCCTGATGTGGAGGATCTCTTTGGGAGGCCAAGGCATATTCGCAAGCATTTTTTTCCGCGCGGCTTCGAGAATCTTCTGGCTTGCTGGCGTAATCTTTGAAGCATCGGTATATTGTGGCGCAACGCTCCTTGAACGTTGAACGTTGAAGAAAAATCGGAGTTTCGAGTGTAAACCACGAGCGGTCCGCTGGAAAATAGTGCATGTTAAGGTATTCGGATGGCATAGATGTTCATGCTCCACCAGCGTATTTTGCATGTGTCAATTCCCAGAGATCGAAACTACTGGAATGATTAATATGAGCATCTGACACTGAGCCAATGTCCTCTATTAAGCGAGTAATCTCATCTCTAGTTGGCTTGTCAGACCAGAAAAATGCGAAGTTATCTGCGTAAGCTAATACCCTCAGTTCGAGACCCGTTACGCGAAAACAACTGACAGCTTTACTGTTTATAATACTCAACAAAATGGATCCTAGTATACAGCGAATAGAAGCAAGGACAGCGGACATCCTTGTTTTACGGAGACCTGGATGGGGACTGGCTGTGAGAGACATCAGTTTACAATCAACCCTGCTGAACATTCCTTGTTGCAAAGGCGTATCCCAGTAGAAGCAACTAGACCAAGGTTTGCGTGATCTAAGAGGAAAAAAGGAAAGAATGAGACACCCGATCAATTTATTTTGTGCAGTGAATTTTATGCAGCGCCAGCTACTCAAGAACGTCGCTGCAATATTGCAAACTCGTACAAACCACGTGTAGGTAACATTGAATTGGCCGTCCTATCAAAATATGTCATGAGTTCTAATCAAAGTTCTGTCAAATCAGCTGCAGTTCTGTCTACGTTTCTTAGAACTCATCAGACACGTGGCTTAACAGCCGTCTTGATTCCAAATGTGTTAGAGAGGTATATAGTGAACCCGTTGTGGTGCGTATGCGATACTGTTAGAGTAATAATAATTTTTTAAAAATGTTCAGACATTCAAGCCAAAATATTAGCAAAAGCTGCACGCAATCAAAAGGCATTTTTAAAGCGCTATTTCGTCTTCCCTTAAGGCGAAGCTTGAGCATCCGCCTCATTTTCCTAGAATAAAATACCCTATTGCCTATTTAGCACTTGCAAAATGCGGGCAATTGTAGATCGCCACGGCCATTCGTTCTAGGCTTACGCATCACAATAAACATTATACTATTTATTGTGCGGACCTGCCTAATCTCCCAAAGGCGACTATATACTGGAGAAAGAGCTTTCTACCGCAGCCCATATGCGTTCATGAGAACTGCTGTTCATGCTGTTGTTGCTGCGAAGGTACAGTGCAAAAATAACAACGGCATTGAACCACCTTTCCACGCTGTGAGGTTGTTCGGACCTTATATTGGCCCTCAAAGAATGATCGCTGTTTACAGAGCATTATCTCAAGCTCACACCTCGAAAACCGAGCGCCAGGCCTGGGGACTGTTGTACCAGTTTGTGTCCGCCCGTGCGTTTGGAAACAACCATCTTTCGCTGCCGAAACGAGTGCCTTAATCACTAGGCAACGGCTCTGGGTGCTGTCTATTACATCACCAGATTTTACTAGTTTTTACACTGTGACGCGGCTGCTTTTGACTGCTTACATTTACACAGCGAATCTTTGCTCTTGCATTCACATCCCAGATTTTGCGTACATGTGAATGTTCACTTGAATGAAATTCAATTATTTCACAACCTTGTGTATTTGTGTTTCTCATCAAGTGCCGCCTTTTATGTCGGCTGTAATGCCATCGCACTATGTACTAAGAAATTCTCTTCGGCAACATTCTAATGTTTGAGATTTGTTCATCTCTGCTATATCCTCACCTGGGTATGTTGATGTCACCGTCCAATTTAGAGTAAGGCTGATGTCACACATTCCATCAAAAAGAAGACGCCATATGAAGAAGTGACCAGACTATTTGACGTGTATTAAGTCTTGAGGCACATTTTAGTGATTGTAGAAATCCTGCTCTTAGATACGGCTTGATGTAGCGTACTCACAAAGCTGCCTCTATAAGATAGGAGTTGAAGCCAGCCCGAACTGCTTGAAATTGAATGTTACAGAGGCATCATGTCCAGTAATTTGCGAGTGCCATGACTATACGGATGCGAGGAAGGCCTTAAAAAGTTTCTAAGGCTAATCAACTATCATAAGCACCATGGCGAAACTCATTTTAAGAGCTCTGATATGAAGGCCCTCTTCAAGTTTTTAGGAGAAACGGGTCTAGATTCTCGCCTATGAATCTTGCGTATGATCTGCTCTGAGCAAGACCATGGTTTACAGTGCATACCATACGTGCGTAAGCTTTTCTGTTGAGACATGCGGATGTGAATTTTAGTTTGTTCTGGTGCAGCGATATGCGTGTTTACTTGTTTGTGCTCTTTCCTACAACAATGTCAGTGTGTGTGCAGAGACAACTGCAGCTGTAGCAACAGTATTGTGCTGCAGTGTGTGGTGCGTGTGTTTACGCTGTAGACGCGCTTGCTGTGGGGCTAGTTGGTTCATGCTGTTCATTGCAATCAGAAAGTTCTTAGCGCAAGAGCTGGGGAAAAACGATTTCTTCTTGTTTTCATTGGTCTCGCCAGCAACGACAAAACCCTACTGCAAGGTCTTTTTTATGAAAACTCAAGGTGATGTGGAACTGCCCACCAACGTAAGAAACTTGCTGTATAGTGTTCCTAAATTCTCTGTACAACCTATGGTGGAAGCTAAAGAGTAAGTGAGCCTCCTTAAAGATTGCCAACAAGGCCAGGAAGTTAGCTTCAATCCATGCGATAGAAACGAGAGTTGACTGCATGCTCTATGAACGCAACTTACTTCTTTGAAGTCACAGCTTTACGCTCACAGTGACTGGGTTGATGGAGGAATAATTTAAACTGTAATATTCGGACAAGGAAAGAAATGTCACTGATATCGCTGTGAACCTTGGGGAAGAACATCAGCCGACACCGGCAGCAAAAACTTACTGACAACCGATATGAGAAAGGCTAGGCGAGCTAATAACATTTTCTGAACAAGTTAGGCATACATAAAAAAATCAAGCTTGCAACTCAATGTGAAACGAATCAAAACTAGGGCACTTTCATTGTTTTACAGACAAGCAAAACATAGAGTAAGAAGGAACGTTTCGTGTCATTGTTTCTGACCGGATAAGTAAGCGTCTCTACTTTCCTCGCTAAACGTCTTTCACGCGTGAAGCTGCAAGATTAGTTCAAGATCTGCAGCGTAACCTCCGTGAGAGAGTAAGGTCGGCCAATTGTTTCAACATACAAGACACGTTTTTCTTGGCTGTATGCAAGCCGTCTTCCAGATGAGCGGGCAGTAGTGGAAGAACAAGGCGTGCCCATGATTTTGTTCCAGAGCTCCAGTGGGATGATAACTTTGAGCGCTTTCTCGCAATTACTTAACACGCACTTTTCAGAAATGGCCGTCTGTTTTTTGAGGAGTCCCAAAAACACTGCTACATGATGGGGCCATTCAGTTATCTTTTCCACACTAAGAAACGCTACTTACGTTAAAGGGAATGACGAAAGAGCAAAGCCCTGGTGGCACATGGAACATCGAAAGCACTATACATGGTGAGATGTTTGTGTAGTCTAAAAAGTTCCCCTGTCGCGTGGGTGAGTGTATGTTTATATACCAGTAGAATAATGAACGCACTGTAAAGCAAGCAAGGTTGGTCACATCCATTTGCGAGGCTTCAGCATAACCGACACTGTCAGTCCAGCAGAAGAAGTCTTTCCTAAGATTACATTGTTTCGATAACAAACAAAAATGAGAGCCTAGAGCACGAAATCTTGGGAGCAGTAGGTATTGTCGATCACAGTGAAGTCTGCGGTATGATCCCGTTTGTTATGTCCAGCGATAAAGATTTCAAAACATCATGACTGATTTTATATATTTTCAAGTTGAGCTTCGTATTCTTGTGAAAAAGCCCTTTATTCCTTTAAGAAGCTTTTAGCCAGTCTGTAGACTGTATATACCTTCCTTTGCTAATGTCATCGTTGGAATAACTATAGATTTACCGCTCTGCAATTTCCTTAGAATTTTATTTATAAGCAATCTATATAGAAACATGGGTGGACCATTACAGAGTCGAGAGGTTTTCTACACACGAAAGGAAATGAATGCTGTTGCAGTATTTAGTATAGGGGTAGTCTTTAGATTGTTTATAACGGAAAAGAAGTGAAGGGGACTATCGACATCAGTCAGCCAATAATGTATAGACAAAAGCAATATAGGACGGCAGTAGATTCTGTAAAATATTATATATTGTGTATACATCATTCTTAAAAGAATTGCGTAGTTTGAACATTTTTTTTACTTTAAATCAGTTAAATTTGCTTCTCTCTGGTTTGTAAAAACATGTTCTACCTAGTCACCCAGTTTTCCTTCGACACAGCAAGTTACACCCTGGGATGTTACTGGATTTCAACTCTAGTTACAACTCGATAGCTTAAAGCCGTGGCGTTGAAGCTAGAGTTCAAATATATATCTTTGATGGCTATAGATTTCACAGGGATCGCTTTGTCCCATTCGGGCGAAAATTCAGCGTTGTGAGCGAGAATTCATTGGTATTGCTATGGTAGGGGGCAGTGTGTGTGACATAGCAAAGTTGGAAGGTGCCACCAATTCGGGTTACCGATTTGACTTGGTAGGGTGAGATATAGGATCAACCTTTCAGGGCTGCTTAAGTCGTATGTTAGGCACTCTTATCAGAGGCTATATGCAACTACGCTCGCACGGGTTTGGTTAAAGGGGGGCGTCATATTGATGTCTGGTGGTCGGTTACGACCGGTAACTGGATAACGGGGTAGGATGGTATCCTAGTAAGAGCATGGAAGATATATGAGAGGCACAGATTAAGGTATTGCTAATTAAGTTAGCCGAAAATGCATGAACGCAAGCGAGGAACCACATTAGGGAGCTAATAATATTGTCTCACAGTCTATATACCGCAGCTTAATTGTCGCCTACAATTTGCTTGTGACACGTCTTCCTGGAGTGAGCATAATTACAGAGATAACCTTCCTTATGTTGCACTCGTCACTCTCGTTTCATTACATATGTCCCAGTTATAATAAATAAAATTCTAGTAGCAACAAATTTGGACCACTAAAATCCGATGAGGCAAAAGCCTTTGTTTGAAACGCCGCTGTTTCCTGCTTTACTGCGTCTGCTTCGGTGTGCCGTTGGATGCAGCATTCAAGAAGTCGTCAATGGTGCAGCATGCACGCCTGGATCGGATGCCTGGTGGGATGACCTTCGTATATGAGTGAATCGCGTAGTGAAATCATGGGTAATGCCGTCACGTCCAGTCCTGGCCGATGACGTCAGCAGCTGATAAAAAATAGCAACGGTGGAATCGCATCCTCAGAAGGAGGCTTGCGAGACACAATAGGGAGATCGAGGATTACGCGATCAAACTTTGCGAACAAAATTGGTGTAGCCGATGCGACGATATAGAAAAGGGCATGAGCCTCTCTGAGACGTGTGGTCTATTGAGTAACCTGCTAGACCCAAATAATTCAAAAACCCACTCAGGAATCAGATTATTGAAAACCAGACATGCTTTCCGAGGGTACGGATGAGGAGTTCCTGGACAAAGTAGCAAACACGTACATGGGGAACACTAATAGGATCGCCCTCCCAGAGTACAGTGGAGCAGCTAACGAGGAACATGACGCGCCTATCACAGAAGCAGAGGTCAGAGCGGAAGTTTCAGGACTTAAAGCCAAATCAACCCCAGGACCCGACGGGGTCACCAACAAAAGCCTGAGGAACCTAGATAATGACTCCATAAGTGCCCTAACGGAGTACATGCAGGAAATCTGGACCAAAGGAGAGCTACCCCCGCAATGAAAAGCGGCAAACGTAATTCTAATACCAAAACCGGGTACACCCCCAGAATTGGAAAACTTAAGACCCGTTTCCTTAACCTCGTGCGTAGGGAAATTAATGGAGGACGTGATACAAACCAGACTGACGCGTTTCATGGAGCAAAACAACCTGTGGCCGCACGGGATGGTTGGCTTCCGACCAAGCTTGAGCATGCAGGACGTGATGCTCCGGATAAAACACGACATAATAGACTCCCCCAAAGTAATCTTGGGACTGGACTTAACGAAAGCCTTCGACGTCAGGCATGAGGTGATTCTCAGCGGTCTCCAGGAGATCGGAGTGAAATCCAGAACATATAACTATATAAGAGACTTCTTAACAGACAGAACAGCCTGCCTTAAATTCCAAGACCATTGAGTCTCCCACATTGCAGATAGGAAGCCGGGGCACATCGCAGGGATCGGTTCTCTCCCCATTCCTCTTCAACGTGGCGTTGAGGGGTCTTCCAAAAGCGCTGAGCAACATTGAGGGGCTCAAGTTTAGCATGTACGTGGACATCAATATCTGGATAAGCCAGGGGAGTGATGCGAGCATAGAGAGACGACTGCAGGCAGCGGCAGACACAGTAGTGGACCATGCGGCTAGTAGGGGCTTTCGTGCTCACCGCAGAAATCAGAACTGCTATTCTACAACCCAAAGTGGTTGAGGTGCAAGCAAATCGGAGAATTCGATATCAAAGTGGAAGGAATGTCCGTACCAAAGGTTGATCAAATATAAATCCTAGGGCTATACATTCAAGAGAATAGATACAACGACGAAATACTAAAGGAACTGGAAGGATACGCCACACAAGTCCTAGGCATATTGAGGAGACCAACATTGAAGGGCCGAGGCTTAAAAGAAAGGAGCTTGATCAGACTTATGCAGGCATATGTCATAAGCCGCCTGAGCTACTCTACGCCATATTTAAACCTTCGAGCAGAAGAAAAAAGAAAAATTAGAAGCACTCATTAAACGATGCATAAGAGGGCCCTGGGCCTGCCAATGAGTACATCCACAGAGATGCTGCTCGCTATGGGAGTGCACAATACGCGGGAAGAAATAGCAGAAGCAGTCAGAGTGCCGCAACTCGAAAGGCTAAGCTAGACAACAATATGAAGAGTCATTTTAAATATGGTAGGCCTGCAGACAGACAGAGGGATGCAACTAAAGTCGAGCATCCCACAGATATACCGAGATAAGCTAACCATCTCCCCCTCTTCTTCGACACATACACCCGATATACAACGAGGGAAGGAGGCAAAAAGAGCAGAAGCACTCAAAAAGCGCTTCGAGCCACTGGACAGCAAGTCAGTTGCATACGTTGATGCGGCGAGTAGGAAGTCGGGTGCGGCGGTAGCCTCGGTAGTCGACGGCCAAGCTCCCCAGTATCGGCAGCCGCTATCACAAGCCGCAACTCCGAAACAACTGAAGAAGTTGCGATAGCGCTCGCTTGCATAGAAACGGAAGCAAAATTCATAATTAGGGACAACAATACAGCCATCTACCATTATGCAAAGGGCTTGATCGCACCAGAAGCGGTGCGAATCCAGATCGGAAAGCAGCTGAGTAGAAACGTCAGCTTAATATGGACTCCGGCGTCGCGTCTGTTCCTGGTAACGAGGCAGCACACGAGTTAGCCAGAGCTCTCTACTTCCAGGTACCGTGGAGCCGCTTGATTGCCAGAACATGGTCGAACGTCTAATAAATTACACAGAAATAGTTGAATTATAGGCAAAGCAGAAAACTGGTACCACCACCAGATAAGCGTCTGAACAACAAAGAGGCGACCACATGGCGGCGTCTACAGGCAGGGAATTACATTCCCCCGGTCTGGGCCTATCACTCCCAGAAAGATGAGCGACAGGACGATAAATGCAAGCAATGTGGAGAGAGTGGGACCCTCAACCACGTAATTTGGGAATGCGTTAGCTCCCCAGGGGCTAAGACTGGGAAACCCTTCTGCGGAGCGAGCACCGAACTATTCAGAAGCAAGCCATCCGCCTGGTGGAAGAGGCAGCAAGGAACCAAGACCTCTTTGCATGTCTTTAATCGCGGAGGTCCCGGCCCCCTTCCCCTAAACCTGCGTGCTGGGAGCGGGGAGTAAGGGGCCTCCATTCTGGTGAAAATAAAAGTTGTTCACACACACACACACACACACACACACACACACACACACACACA
>JAJIZL010124950.1:136311-183423 GCA_023969395.1 Amblyomma maculatum | reverse complement strand
TTGTTAGATCTGTGTCTGTGTGTTATTACTTTGCGGCGTCTTTTTATTGTCGACTGAAGAGATCGCTCTGAACGCGTAGACAGCGCTGTTCTATGAAACGGCTAAGAGGGCAAGGAGGACAACAACAACCCTACTGAAAAAATTGTATGAGGCAATAACCTCACATTTGCTCACACAATCTCACTCAATTCACATACGAAATCACATAGAACTCCCATAAAATTGCATAAGGTCTCATAGCTTCTTGTAAATTAGCATAAATTATGCACGATATTTTACAATAACGATGTGAACCGTATGAGAGTCTATGATATTAGATGATATTTTATGAGGTTATTTCCCCGTAGAACATTTGGTTTTTCAGTAGGAAAGCAGTGCAAACACTACGAAGAAAAGGTGCGCGTATGCTACCGACCACCAGCTACCGATTCACATTTCGTAGCGTGTTTTCACGAAGCTCTGCTCTCGATGCCTTCAACACATCGAATATTCCCATCCTTATATTTGGCCATTTCAACTTCTAAGTTCATGAACATTTCCGCGAGAATAAAAATTGTATCATCGGCATAGATTGAAAGCATCGCGCTCTATCTGAAGTTTACAATAACGTTTAGGCAAATATTGAAGATCAAAGTACCTAGCATGCTGCCTTGGCGGACACCGCACAAGTGTGGCTTCGGTATACCGTTCATGAAATCAAATGCCGTCTAAATGATAGATAGGAATTTAGGAGTGAAATGTCTCTTCCTAGGATGCTGGAGCAGTGTAATAGATTTAGCATGCTTTTACGATCTACCAGGTCACAAGCATTTGAGACTTCCAAAAATACACCAACGACAATAGATTTGCTTTCAAATTGCTTCATTATATATATTCCTTTTGTTGCAGTAATACAAGTTCAGTTGACTTGCCTATTCAGAAGCCATACTCAAACGGTGTTAGCAAGCTAAATGCATGAATGAAATTTGACATCCTTAGATGGAGATTTTTTTTTTTCAAATGCATTCGAAAACACTGGTATAACCGAGATTGGTATGCAGTTAGCAAAGGCATTTCGATATCCCGTTTGTGTAAAGAAATGCGACACTTACTAATTGCAATTTCACACAAACTACTAGTTTCTAAGCAAATGTTGATGACATGATCAAGCATGGCATGCTTGACTGGTCGCATTTCAATATCATCAGTATCACTCCTACTGCTGTCGTGAAGATTTTTTATCATCAACCCTACTTTTCCTTTCGTTACAGGGTGAATAAAAACGGTTTCATCGTTTTGAATTCGAACATATGTGCAATCGTCAGATCCAGCAGTACGAATATGCAGGTTCGGTAAAGAAGTATTGAATACATTAGAAAGTTTACCAATAAAAACTTCCTGTCCATCAGTATTTAATTTTGTTAACCTAATGCGTGAACTGTTCTGCTACAGACGAGTATTTAATGTTGACCAGTACATCGTGTCGTGCAAACCTTCTAAGTGCGATGTGCTAGGGTGTACGTGCAGTCCGATTATTTTATACTTAATAAATACCGTCAGGGTCTCAACCTTCCGACTGCCCAAAATTTTTCTATACGTACAGCTTCTCTTTCCTTTATATTTCATTGCGAAACTGTGGCGTTACCCATGGGTTACGGACTCTGCGACCTCTCGCAGGTGTTACGAAAAGAAACAATTGGGATATAGCTGTTTAAAGGAGTCAGTAAACATATTATAGGAGGGATTTGTGTCCTCAAGTTTAGCTATTTTACACTAGTCTACTTTCATGAGCGCACCGCCAAATGATTTCATATTGTCTCATTCTGTGGCTACATATGTTAGCGCTGTCAGATTAGCGCGCAAGCAATTATGTGGTCTTCAGAAGCGAAGAAAACTTTTGCTGATGCCTGGCTGGTTGAGGTATCAACTGAGCTATCAGCTGTAGCGACCCGATAATATCCCTGCAGCAGGGCTCCCCCTTATCTCCCCAACCATCATCTACGGTGGGCCATTTGTTTGTACGGCACCACTAACGGATATTCATGTGAAGCCAGATCTATTCTCTTATCAAACTTGTGATGTCAATCCTTCTCGGTGCAGCCTTCAGGACGTGTCATACCACTTCGCTTCTCATGGAGCACCCATCGACTGTCATGTTGGAGGCTAGTTTGCGACAGAGATTCGAACCGAGGACATATAAGAACCCATAAATGCATACCGTGTAGCAGCAAAGTTTAACACTACCAAACCATGTGTCAGTCTCCTAATCCTAAAACGCCAAGCAAAGTCTTGCATATTCATGCAACATATGCTTCACGCGTATTGTACCTACCTCACAAGAATACTTTCCATGCTCATTGAACTGGATCTGCATTGAGGCTTTCAAAAACGATTGAAGCATCCGGTGCTACACGGACGTTTTGAATGACCTTTGAGAAGTTCCCTTCGCGTGCGTCAGGTGGCGTCAAGCGTAGCATCGAAACTGTACCATAATATAAACAAACGCAGTGTGGTAACAACAATCTCTAATGCCTTCTATTTACGTTTCTGTATTATTGCTTTAGATTTCAATGCGTTCATTAGCTGTCATACTGAGATCTCGGTTATTACCAGGGTGTCAATCTTCGCTCTCGAATGGGCTTTGGAGCGCTTGAGGAAACGGCTTCGAGGCAAGCAGGCTCGCGCTGAATTGCACTTAAAAGTTGCCGTCTGACAACCTCGATCGGCGTTTAGTTTAATGCAGATCGAGTGTATTGAGGATCGAAAGTGTTCGTGTGACAGATATTTTGTTTTCAGTGTAGTTAACTCCAAGTTTTATTATTCAATCGTCCCAGTCATCCCACTCGTGAATGATATGATTGTGGTAAGCACATTTCTCAAAGGCTCATACAGACTGGAATAAAAGCGCGTGTCACTAGCGGATTTAACTATAAAAGTGCGTATGTGAAGATATTCAGACATACGCACCGTGTTATTTTACGACGCATTGCGCAGAGCACATGATACCCCTTGCCGCGCTTAATAAATTGCTAGAAGCAGCTTGCTGCAATTTCCGGCCTCATCGGTGTTACACTTCGGGGCCTCGTGCCTTTCATTATGATATATGGTCAACTTGCTGCCTTGGTATGACAACCTGTTAATTATTTCATCGTTTCTAATGGAGTCGATTCCCCAGTAAATGAAATTGGTTTGTCTGCAACTTCACTACGTGTGGTATTAATGCGAATGTACTTTTACGCTTAACACCGCCGTCCAAGAATCTTGTCTTATCTTGTTTGGGAAGTCGCACTAACTGGCTGGATTGTTCTTAAGGTCTCAACCAACGTAGCCTCGCGCATGTAAATCAGTAGCACCTGCACAGTGACGGCAACACGCGAGGCTTTCCGACAGGTTTTTCAAGTTCAGCGATCAACAGAGAGAGTGATAGGTCCTGCGAGTAACCATGGCCTATTGTAGTGCTTTCATAGACCCGTGGCCTCCACGATCAAGCGTGTCGTTTCACCGGAGCTGATCGCAGAGGCCATCGTTAAACATCCGTTACTGGACACGGCGGCTCCTAGACGACGCCACATGTACAGATGAATTCCAACGCACCTGGTCCGACACCGCGGAAAGCTGAAATCAGCTACGTGCAATATAAAAAACAGCGTTTACCTCTATTTGAAAAAGGTTAGACGAAAGAAAAAACGTGATTTCACACTTTGTTTAAAAGAGATAGCTTTAGTCAAAGGTTAATTAGCACTATGTTTTTACTCGCACTTAAAGTGGCAGAATTAAAAAGTGAATGAAAGCCGTGAACGTCACTGCACAATATACATTTCTTTATTTATTGTACCTCAAAGGCCCCTGTTATGGGGCATTGCATGAGGAAGAATGCGAATGCATTAGTGCTGCTGCGACGTTGCTGACTCCTAATCGACGACTTTCAGCCTCTACTTCCCGACTCCGTGATGTTCCGACCGCCCGTTTTCGATCTCCGATGCTACCACTCTGTAGTGGGTACTTTTTCTCAGTCAGACGCCGGTGCCTCGTAACATCCAAAGTACATTTTGACACAGCCTTCTCATTGGCTGTGGCTGTGCGAGGTCATCAAAGCACTGATGTAACTGGAAGTGACGTCATATACCTTATGATGGCATTGACTTTCGAAGTCACATGAATATACAAGTCACACCATAAAACCACTGCCGTCAACCTTTATGAAGTAGCAGAGTTTTAAAATATTTGTTCATTGCATTGCTTTGTTTTTTAACTGCTGCTCTAGTCATTCCCCTCAGCACCCTGTAGTGTATTTAGCTTAGACAAGGACAATTATTCAACCGTTCTCAATAGCCCACCTTATAGTACCTCCGTTGCCTGCAGCCTATGTACGCTACGCTGGGCTATTGAGCACGGTTTAATAATTGTCCTCATTAAGATTCTTGCGTTCGCGGGAGACAAGTCATGGCTTCCTGCACGAACAAAGCGGTTAATATGGAGGCAACTAACACCGTCTAAAAATTTTGTGATTGTACTGGAGCCCAGATAAAATGGCATAAAAGTTATAGATTTTGGCATTGTAATTAGGAACACACATCAGAAGGATTTTGTCGGCTGACTTGGTCAAGCCAATACCTTGGCGTCATCATCGGTCATCATCAGCAGCCGGACTGCACCCACTGCAGGGCGAAGGCCTCTTCCTTTTTCTTCTAATTAACCCGTTCCTGTGCTAGCTCTATCCGAATCCAAGTGAGGTGCCTCTAGGAAATTATCGTAAGCCTGGACCATACTGGACTAGATCAAGCCTTGAAGGCTAAGGAAGAAACTGACGGCTGGAAAACGACCAATTTTCTGTTTTCTAAACGTCTGCGACTTTTTTTTTTTATCTGGTACATCATGCGCGTGTTGCGTGTTCCGTGGGTTAGCATTAAAACATAAACAGCGTTTTTGCTGTTTTTATGGAGGCCTCGACATGGGAGCGGTCCAGTCGAGTGAACTTGCTTTTTTTTTTTTTGCGGTCACAAAATGTGGTCTTGGACGTGTTCCCTTATTTCTGCGATAAATCGTGTAACGCTTTTTTACATGATCAAAATAAAATCTTCGTGTGCACAGTCGTTCCAGTACGGTTGTGTGCTTTTCTCATAGGATCTTTCCTGTCGTCTGTTCAAAGTACCTGGGGTGATGTGACTGGGTACCTGCTTGAAGTTGTCTTGTCGTACAGGTTTTTGAATACGTTTTTCTCAGCAGTATACTTGTCCAACGTTACAAGGAAACAACGTTACAAGGAAACAACATTATAGCGATCTTGTGGACATCATGCTCTCGGTACCATTATATTATTCCTCCCTACGTGGAGATCGGGGACAGGATTTTCTCAGAAGATTGAAAAAATAATGCCTGTTTTTCCCTCAACCAAATCGAGCTTCTTCAAGCTGCATAACAAAAGCACTCCCAGTTCAAACCTGGCTACAGGATAAAGGATTGATTCCCTGGAACACTGACTGTTTTTTTATGTAAGAAACCGAAAACAATAGCGCATGTATTCCTAGACTCCTGGGGCCTCACCTTTCATTGGGATGTAGTTCAAAGAACTTTAAAGAACCGTTCATATTGGAGCAGTAGGGCATACGCTTCTTAACTGTAGATCCATCCGACATATGCACTGTATGACCTCATTATGGCCCTGAGTCTCCACGCTGTGTAGAAAACTGGAATGCAGTTTGCACATGCAGGCTTGGTTGTTCGTCCGGTTCCTGAGCATTTCATCGAGAGTGTTGCGAGCTTATGTAGTGTGTATAAAGCACTGCCTGATCCACCACAATGGATATCTCTGCTGGATGAATTGACGATGCGTAAAACATTTACGGCCGTGTAGGCCAAAGTTTAGCTGAGATGTCTTTTTTGTAATCTATTGACTTGAATGCTGAAATCGGCAATAAAGAAAAAAAAATTGGAGGCTTATCAAGGTTAAGCCCAGCGGATGCGAAGCATGTTAAGCAGCTGCCTCAGTGTGAATGGGGCTAAGTAACGGAGACGTGGTTTAGGTTAATCGTCGTACTTTATTCTTTGCAGCCCGACAAACACACTCTTATGGTCCGTAAATGCATGACTCTTGGTTTGCACGTCACTTATTCTGTATTGTCTTTGAGCATTTCTACACAACACCACGCTGCAGCCTTCGTTTTGCATTCCTGTTATTAACGTCCTCAGCGTTTGGAGGCATCTAGACCGCATACACGCCCGGCGCAAAGACGCTGGCACGGTTGCGGGCACAGAGACTGACGCGACGGCAGGCGCGCGCCGCTTCATCCCTGGTGTGACGTCACATATCACGTGATGCAGCGACGGTGGCGCCGCCGCCGCGTCGCGCGCGACGGCGCGAACCGAAGCGTGGAGGCATCCGCCGGGCGACGTCCGACGGCGCGATATGAGGCCCCATCTGCAGCCGGTGTGACGTCATCACGTGACGTCACATCACGTGATCTCACTTTAAGGTCAATGGTGGCCAACGCCGGGAGGCAACCGACGGCGCGATATGAGGCCCCATCTGCAGCCGGTGTGACGTCATCACTGGACGTCATGTCACATGACCCCACTTCAGGGTCAATGGTGGCCACCGCCGGGCGTCGCACGAAGGCCCGAAACCTACGTTAATATGCTTCGCATAAAAAGCCCAGCGCGTAGTGTAGTAGTTAGCGCTCGGCTGTGAATCGGAGGGAGGGTTGCTAGCAGCGATACGGTTTCTATGATTTAGAGGAGACGCATTTTTATGGCAGATTTTGTGGGCACAACATAGCCTACTAAGGCTTTCGTCTTAAAATGGAGGGGGAGGTTAGGCTTGAACGCAGTTATAGGAGCGAAGGTTCTGTCAAGAATGGTTTATCAATGTTCTACACGAGTTTATGGCTTGAATTAGGGACGCTGGAGAAGACGCGATGTTTCGTGATGTTTTTATATTTTTTGTTTAGGTTCGTTTTAGGGGAATGGCAGGTGCAGTATCTTTCTCTCTTTGGGGTGAGAACCTAAACTTCATTAGGTCGTCATTCGCGTTTTCGTAACCCCTCTGAGGTTACGATGGGGCCACACATGACCCACCTACGCTAATTCCCGACACATGTGGCAAAGAAAGTTGTTTCTGGCTCTTTCCGTTTCATTGCCCGATATTTTTATACATTTTTGTTTACGTTGGTATTTTGGAAAAGGAAGGCTTATTCTGTCCTACTTCTTGGTACACACTTTGCGTATACCATTATGCATAAGCGTGGTCGCTTGTTAATAAAAACTATCGAATAGTCAATGTGACCACAGCATGTGCTCCGTGCACATCGTGACTCCGGGCGACGGGCGTCTTCCAGTGACCACTTCTGCGTTCAGAATGTGAATGCGCCCTATAGGAATACATGTGAACTAACATTAAACGCATGACTTCACATTGCGCCTACGATGTTTACCTTCGAGAAGAAAGAGAGAGTACAGCCAACAAAAAATTACGTATGAGATGTCATTTTATAGAAACTGTATCCTTACGAAATCGCAATACGGACGCTTAGGAACCACCGCTGGCCACCGCCCCCGGAGGGAAGCATGGCCCACAGAAATAAAGTATTCAGTTTTTCTCATTTCTCCGTGTACTCATGTATGCACTCCTTCGTTCACAGTTGTCTGCTTTGAACAAGACTGTGTCGTATAGTAACGCATCGTACTTTCGAAGCTACATTTTTAAAATGGCATCACAATTGCGTGTTCGGAAGCAGGACACATTCTTACACATGCGCTACGTCAGCTGGTGTTTAACTGTCCGAGCAGACCAGGTTTCTCATGGAGCTCACCATACTGTACCATGTGCTAGAAATGACTCAATTCTAAGGTTGTTGCCGACACGAAAGGCACTACTCAAACGGGATGAGGTGCAAACAAGGAATGAATGAAGCCTTTATTTGAATGCAAGGATGGCTCTCGGTCACTGTTTGGTAATTAAGAAGTTAGGAGGAATGGGAGTGTAGCTTCATCTTCACATTTATTCATGCTGTTTCTCGTTGCTTGCCATTCTACCGATCAGCGCGCTGTAAGTCGACCTCTCTCACACTACTCAAAGCAAACCGCTCTCCAATGCCATAGGTGGCAATACAATGTTCTATTGCGGTGCTTGATAGAATCTGATCTTTAGGGTGGACATGCCGTCGTGTGAAATATGGGTAATTTTGTTTCTTGCTCGTGAAAACGATGCGCATTGCCATATAAGACCTTTTAGATCTGATGTACACTGTTCCCGACAGTGGATGCGTATGCTGCATTTGAATGTTTCGTGTCTGCCGAGAAACCCACTTGTCAAGTATGTGTGCTGTGTAGGCTGCGTTTGTTATTAGTTGAGGAATATCTCTTGTGGTTGAGTGAGCCCTTTCGTGTTGTCAAGCACCGGCGTTGGTGTTGCTTCATGTACCCTAAGCCTGCTGTTGTGCTTTATTTTGGTAGGTACATAGTGCATCCTCGCTTTGCCAGGGGAGCCTTTAGTAAGCATTGTTTTGTGTTGATTTAAGTCCATCGGTTTAGGCATTGAGTTGGGCTGTGGAGAGCTGTACCTGTCAACAAGCCCACCCGTTTGCGCGGCTGCGTTTCCCCTGTCCGTGCCAGTGTGTCCCGGTGTCCATATATTTTGAATTTCTTATCCAATTTAGTACATTCGCTTCAGCCTCTTTCTGATGTCGTTGGCCGCTGCTTCGTCTGTAGTTGGTGTCGTAAGCTCTGCAATCACTGCATATGAGTCGGTTGAAATTCGATAACCACTGAAATTTTCCCTTGTGGCTGCAGCTGTTTTAATGTTTTTTTTGTAACTCCCCATATGGCAAGCAGCTCGGCGTATAAAATTGTTCCTCCAGGTACGTGGCACGTGTGCCGTCCGTTGTGTTGGGGCGCTGGCACACACACCCATGCCACACTCACCCTTCCATTTCTAATTGCAGTGTCAGTGTAGATGTCTATTGTGTTCAGCGGTCTTGTGAGAGCCATTCTCTGTTCTAGAAGATGCCTAGTCACCAGGGTCCACCTACTAATAGGTCGTTGTGGCCTTATTGCGATTACCGGCGCCTCCCACGGGGGTGAAGCCTCGGAGTAGTGCTAGTTCGGTTGTCCCATGCCATGATCTGCTTCCCTTGTACCGTGTTTTCTAGTCGGGATCGTATTCGTATTTCTGCTCTTCTGATAATATCTGGTATGGGTGGTATGCTGACCAGCTTAAGCAGTTCTTCATTCCTCGTATGCTTAGGAAGCCCAGTAATGGTGAAAAGAGTGGCCCTGTGTAGCTTTTTGATGTCATTCAGGTCGCAATCAGAAAACTCATACACGGATGCCCCGTACAGAATCCTGACCACAACAATCGCTCTAGCCAGTGTTTGGCACGATTTTTGCCTGACTCCACCGAAGTTATTTGAAATGCGGCGAATCATATGAACATTGGAGTCCAGTTACGCTGCAATGTACGAATTCATTTACGAGGACTGTTTCAACTAAAATCTGTGCCCCCAAGGTTTTTGTCTGCCCGTTTACAGATCTGATGTTGTGTTTTCCAAGCTGCAGCGTAATCTGCATTTTTGCGTTCGGCGCATTCTTGCCATCTATGCATATGAGTTGTGTCTTTTGAGGCGACAGCTGTAGTCCCAATGCTTCTAAGCTGTGAGTAAGTTTGAAGATTGCCGCTTGCAGCTCGGTCTGCATGCACTGTTTATTTGGGTAATCTTCCGCTTCTGTCGATATAGTGACATCATCTGCGTAGATGGTGAAGCGGGCAGAAGTGTCTCTCTCGAGCGCTTCTGCTACGTGTGTCACGGCCAAGTTAAATAACAACAGGCAGAGAATAGAGCCCTGGGGCGCCCCCCTGTCCAAGTAATAGCTACTGGCGCTCCATCCGGAAGCTTTGTCATGAAGCCTAATAGATGCGAACAAAAACTGATCTGCGCAGCTCTCTCGATAGCCATCTGAAGTAAATTTATTTACATTCCTTAGCGTAATTTTCATCGCAGACTGGTTTCTCGCGCTCTTAGGCCAACGGTAAAGGCTGCCTCTTTGCTACATGTTCCCTTTGGAGTGAAACAATTCAGTAAGATACCCTGCTTTTTCTGTTGCGTGTTTCGATAATCATCGGCCTATTTTTGCAGACGGCGTCGCTATCTATACTTTAGTAAATGCTTCCTCGCCATGCCTGGACGTGGCTGCATCCAAAAAGCCGAACGCCTCCAGTCGAGTTTGGTAGCGAGAGCTACATTAGGCTAGTAGAAGTGAGTTTAGCCGTGCTGGGATAGGCTAGAACTACGTATGCGCCCTAACCACGGCAGCCACATGCGCCGTTCCATACGTGTTCCGCCGCTGCGCCCACTATAGTGACGTCCCGTGCCTCGTTATACAGCCGCACGGAGCATGCGTACACCGTTCGCCGGTCCTTTCCGCTGCGCCGCATCTCCGCAGCGTTATAGTCTAGTTCACTATAATCGCGGTTAACTCCCTATTATCACGTAACTAATTGCGTAGCTCAAGATATCAATTTGAGCGTGTGCTCTTGCTAGACAGATGCGCAATAGATGAAAAAGCGTACGGTGAGCGCGGAGACTGCGAGAAGCTGCTTCCGACAACCCGGCAATCATTGCTTGGCGTGAGGACGGCGGACGGCGCCCAAATGAAACCGGAAAGCTTAAGCGTGCGTGCGAGAGGCCGGAGGAGCGGGAAGAACGTCTCGCCAATCTGGACCGAGTCAAGGTGGCAAAGACGCCGCGCCGAGCTTTCGCTGAATTGTTTGCCTCAAACGAAACTTTTATGGCCGCTCAGCAACCGAAGCTCTTTCGCCTTTAGAAACAAGGGGGCGGGGAATGCAGATGTCGGGATCAGCAGCTGCCTTTCGCATATAGTATTCTAGGCATTTTGATTTCAACGACCTTACTACTGAGCCAGTCTGTCGCACGTGACATTATGCTGGACTCCAGAAAAAGCTTGTGCGATTCGGAGAAACACCAGCTCACAGGGCGTCTGTTAGTAATGTATTTAAGACTTTATCTTACATTTAACAAGGAGAAATTATTGATGTTATTAGCGAACAGAAAACACTACGAGTGTATTTTCCAGCTAACATAACTTAGTATGACCACATTGATCATCTGTGCAAAAAGCTGTCTTCTTTTGTTGGCGCGTGGTTACGATGCCGGGAAACTTTGACGATAAAGTGTAAAATCAAAATCTTTTATATATTCTTCCGATTGCCTTTAAATTATTGTAGTTTAGTTTGAGCTCCAACAACACAATCTAACATCAATAAACTGTTCACATTGAAAAAAAAAAACAAAAAATTTGTGTGGCATATTGCAAACCTTGAAATATTGAAACCTCTAAAACCATATTCCAGCCACAACCTGCCATCTGCGTAGATAACCTCTGTGAATTTCAAAGTTTGCAACTAATGTATTTCTCACCCACCCATGTTAACTATTATCTGTCAACTTTGGCATCCTTGCATCTTTGCCAAGATTCGATCAACGCAAGAAATTAGGATGTTTGGGCCATACATTTTTTTCGTAGCAACTATAAATTAGAAATGTAAGCTCATAACTTACCCCGTACATTGAATGCAGTTCAGCACACCACTGGGCGAAACGAAAGGGGCAACGAAAATATTTTTGTACATTTGTGAATGCTTGTGCGTTGTAATATCCCACCAATGATCTACTTTTTGCTTTGTTGTATACCTTCGTGTCCGGCTTTAGAGTGTTTGTTGCGTTGTTTTAAATGCATGCCACATATAGCTGCTGCTTCACTTTTTCTGTATAAAGAAACATTTTGATGTCTTGTGTGCATTACCGTTGCATTGCTTGCATTTTTACAGTTTAGTATGTTTGTTATGTTCAGTAGTCACTGTTGGTTTCATTAGTTATTGCATGCTGTAGCCATTCCTTGGATTGGTTTCCTGGACCTCGTCCCACTGCGTGAGCAGCTTTAATCCAGAAAATAATGCAGAAATGTCTGGTAAAAAAATTGAATTTATTTGAATTGAATGTCTGGCTTCGCAGCAAACAGTTATTGTACCGTTTTAAAAATATATCTCCGAAATATCGCTGCATATTCGTTGGACACTATAAGTATCAATCAGAAGGGTAGACACTTGGGCTTCTCTGTCTTGGTGCGCTACATTTTGTTCCCTTAGTATCCATCCTTGCGCTGCAGAAAATCTGGCGTTAACGGTCGTTGGCGTCGTTGGCCGTGAGGGCAAAATCTCGTTGGCATAATACAATTCATGAACACGTGAAAAATGTTCGAACTGAAACCGGACTTATCGTGGAGATTGCTGTAAGGAAAAAAAAGAATTGGGTTGCAAAGGAACTCATGTTAATCCGTTGATGGTGGAAATGGGCACGTTAGCATGAACTCGCGATGGCTGGTAGGCTCGAGATCAATAGAGGAGGACCTCGTGAATGCACGATGCGAACGTGAACCGACGACTAAGTCGCATTCTGTGCTATATGATGAGGCGTAAGTGCACTGAAAATTTTCTTTCCTTCCCAGAACAATGTATTTGAACCTAAGCTTTCTTAATTGTAAAATCTCTCGCTTTCCATTCTAGATTTCACGACGGAGCAGTAGCGCGCGGGACAATATCTGATGCGCCCTGGCTTCTGCTGTCTCATAATAAGTGATAGGAAGGTAATAGAATAATAATAGCTGATATACTAGGTAATATATGTAGACTAACTGGTATATGGATAATACTTAAGTTCGAAGAAATAAAGAAACAGGAATTCCTGTTGATTCAGTAGCGTCCTTTTGGTGTACATCCTGTATGTTTTCTTGTATGTGATTTCGCTAAACTGCTTGGACTCCCCATCGTTAATATGTTTACTGCCCGCCTGCATTGGGCATACTAACTTATGCTCTCCACAATATAATCGATCCGAACAAACGACGATGATAATAAAGTAACGTTAAGTTCTAAAGCAGCTTTAATTATTCGAAAGGCGCATCCTTCTTGCCCTTTCTACGCTTACAAATGCACACCCCAGCTTACCCTAAGCGTCCTGTGAAACTTGGCGGCTCGGTAGTGACTGGGATGTTAGAATCTGTCTAGGTCAACAATTTAGGAACTAGAACCGGACTCAGCGTGCCAAGGAAGTTCTCCTTATACCTGTCCCGATCTAGAACGTTAATGGCGGTTGTCGTCACTTCGCCGAACCTTCTGACGTTTTCCTATACCTCCGCGGTGCACTCCTGCTGTACTAGGAATCGTGCGCGCCAGCGAGACACCCCTTCATTTTGTTCCGCGACCGTTCCCGTGCCTGCAGGTAACACGTCATTGCTATCCGCTAGACCAAAAGTGAATGCCGTCTACGCCGTGCTACTCCAACCTTGAGTGCGTCTGGTCACGGCACAAGAAGAATATTTATCTCCTGTGCAGCAGCGACTGTCCTGCTGCTGCAGTTGGGTGTAGGTAATGGCTTAGCGAAGTGTCCGATTTCGCCATTACTTCATGTCCGTTCATCATCGCCCCGGACGGCCGGGAAACGGAGGTACGCAGGCCACGCGCTTGCTGCGTGCTCTCAAAGGGCGCTGCTCGTCGACAGGCGCTCTGTCTCAACTTTGTTTTGTTGTTGTTTACAGTGCCCGGATGCCCTCTTATTGCATCACAGCGTCCAAAGTATATAAATCCCTGCCTAATGCCGTCGGCGCTCCTGACACCTTTGAGTTTACTGCTGGTGTGCATCTAAAAAGCGTCCTCAGTTTTTAAGCGAACAAGCATGTCAAGGGATGTTTGAAGGCAAACGCACTTAGTGACTGATTTTTCTGGGCTCATCAGCCTTCCTGGTCTCCTGTAATCTAAGAACTGTTAATTGTTAATACAAAAACATTGTTAATAAAAAACAGCGCGAGCAGGAAGACACAAAACAACACAAACGGAAGCTACATAGCAAGCGCTGACTCACACCCAGGTAGCACAGAATGTGGGGCCCCAGTAGGTCCGATGTAGGCAAGTGGGGCTGGGGCAACCGTCATAAAACCTGCATCGGTCCCCGATGGGGCAACAGTGGGCAAGTCCCATTTGGACTTGCCCCTGCTCCTCTCGCATGGATCCCATAGCGGCGTTTATTGGGCTAATGCAGAGCACATTCCTGCATCCAGACCACAAGGGTCCCTTGCCGGATATTTGAGGGCAATCAAACCTAAATGTGGGCTTTTTATGGGAAAGCCCTCATAGATCCGAAATGAGGCCACCCCCATTACATCTTTGCGGGACCAACATCGGCCGTAGTGGGGCAAGAAAACGGACATACCCACATGCTACCTCAATCGGCCCCTTGTAGGTTACTTGAGGGCAGGTGAAATATGAATAAGGGCTCAATTTGGGTAAGCCCTCGTGAAGCCCAAATGAGGCAGCCTTAGCTAAACCGCTTTAGGTCCCACATAGGCTGTAATGGGGCTGGAAGGCGCGCGTGCCCGCATGGTACCAAAATCGGTCCTTTGTGGGGACTTTGAAGGCCCGTGCAACAGCAGGTGGGCTCTAGGTTCGAAAACAACGTCCAGCCCAATTGGGGCTGCCCACATAAAACTGCTTTATATCCCACATGTGCCGTAATGGGGCTGGAAGGCGGGAAGGCCCGCATGATACCAAAATTAGTTCCTTGTCGGGAATTTGAAGGCACGTGCAACATCAAGTGGGCTTTAGGTTCAAAACCAATACTCAGCCCAATTGGGTCTGCCCACACAAAACCGCTGTAGGTCCCACATCGGCCGTAATGGGGCTAGAAGGCGTGCGTGCAATTGCGTAATCATTGTTTCCAACCTTTATGTGTATTAGATCTTGCCCTAAATTACTATTGTAGATGATTTGTATAACAGTTGTTGCCATGTTTAGTCGATTAGAAATTTACACGGCTTTAGTTCTCGTGCTCATGCAAATTGCGCTACAAATACTAAAACAAACTGATTGCTAATTGTTGCCTCTTATGTGGTTGCTTTGGACAGCCTGCAACTCCCAGCACAATATTACTATTCACAAAACACATCTCCCTAGCCTGAACAAGATGTATATGAAGTCATTTCGGCTAGATGAATGTTATGAATTATTGCAAAATTTAATATTGGGGCTGTTTAGAAAGTGCAGACATGTATAAAATAATTACCTGATTATGTGCATAAATATTGATTGGGAAAACTTGGACTAGGGCTTTCCATCAATTTCCTGTGTCGGACCCCTATGAGAATAATGTGGGCAAGCCCAAGGGCGGCTAGCGCTATAGAACCCGCATTGGTCCTATGTCATTATCTGAGGGGCTAACTGAAATTTAAAAAAAATGTTCCTCCAAAGCGGCTGCCCAAATCGGTCCAAAGTAGGACCATCGCGGGGAGTTGCCGGGATGTGCCCTTTTAACAATGCCGGAAACATGTGGGCAGCCCCGCAAGGGCTGCCTGCATCGGCCCCTAGTGGGGCCCACTGGGGCTTTGTCCACAGCCCCCTTCGGGCCTACGTCGGCCCCTCTAGCAGCACCCACATTGAGCCCACCGGGGCTGTTCTGCATTGCCTACATCAGGCCCACCGGGGCCCACCCTTCATAGCCCACTTTGTGCTACCTGGGCAACTACGCCTCAGCGTTTACTCCAAGGTCCAGACAAAAACAAATGTCACGAGAACGAAGCTTTCGCGTGAAACACCCCTGGGTTCATCCGCTATACAAAAAGTCACTCAAAAAAGAAATCTCTTTGGTTGAAGGAGCAAGACAAGCCTTTCTGACACACTTAAGGTCCCGTGAAATAAAATATGCTTCAACCAGTTCTCTCGTCAGCTTTTCTTTGTGCCGATACGAAATTCTAACCTGGTCATACAGGGAAGTACACTTCTTTTTCACTGTCTCACAGGAAAAGCAATGTGAGACCAGAAAGATTTTGTCCGTGCCACTTTCCAAGTTGCTTCGATGTTCTTGTAGCCTCTTGGTAACACACCGCTCTGTTTGTCCTATATAACAGGCTGCACAGGAGGGTGGAAATCTGTACACGACACCAGTCTTCCAGCTGACAAATGGGTCTTTGTGATTAACCCCACATTCCTCCTTCTTTGATTCTCTTTCCCTTTGCATTGCCGGGCAAATCTTCATCTTGAGCGGGGCGGTCAATGCAATATGAACACCATACCTCTTGCCATCATTCTTTAGGCCATGGGAAATCCTATGCACATACAGTACCACCGCAGTCTTCCTCTTTTCCTCACCCGTGCAGGGCTGGGATTTTTGCCTGACCGTTCTTTTAAGGCTCATCAGTAATTGACAACAGGCCTCCATTAAGAACCGACTCCCGTTCAAAACTGTTGCCCATGTCGGGGTAGCAAGATTTCTTCAACGCATTAGCAAGCATGTTTTGATCATTCCATTTTTCACTAATTTCGAATACCCCGAGCTGGAACTTAGCAAGGGCTTCACCGATCTCGGGTTGTATTCCCAACAAACACCATCCTCACCGAACTGAATCAATAAATCTAAAAACTGAAACCGATCGTCCACTGGTTCTTCAACAGTAAACTCCAGCCCAGATCCACACTCAGTAAAAACTTCAATAACGTTTCTCATTCGTTGATTGAATCCCTCACGATCTGTGAATACTAAAAAGACATCCACATACCTGAAGGTGGAATGATGCAGACCCCTCAAGATCTCTTTCAGGTCTCTGTCCACGTACATTAGGAAGATATCACTCAGGACAGGTGCAATACTCGATCCAATGCAGGCTCTGGCCTTTTGCGTATACAGCTTGTCCTTCCAGCCTATGAAGGGTAGAACCTCAAAATTTCGATGAAACTTTCAATACTTACTCCCGAGGCGTCCATGAAGTCACGTTCAATTTAGTCTTCAGGGATGCACATTTGAACACGCTTAAGCAGGCATTCATGTGGGAACGAGATGTTCCCTTCAGGGCCATTGTGTCTGAGAAGAGCACTTGGAAGTACATGGTCTCCAAGTATTTGCAGAAGCACCTTTTCTCATTGCCTTTATCAGACCCCCTAAGGCTACCCAACTCTGAAGCCCTTGTTGGATTCATCAAAGAGCATAACCCAAGCACGTGTATTGGCTTCAACATGGACATCAAGGATTTATCTGCCATGACTGCATCCTTAAGCGTGTTCAAATGTGCATTACTGAAGACAAAATTGAACGTGACTTGATTGACGCCTCGGAAGTAAGTGTTGAAAGTTTCATCGAAATTTTGAGGTTCTACCCGCAGTCCACCGTCATAGGCTGCAAGGACAAGCGGTATACGCAAAACGCCGGAGTCTGAATTGGATCGAGTGTTACACCTGTACTAAGAGACATCTTCTTAATGTACGTGGACTGAGACCTGAAAGAGAACTTGAGGGGTCTCCATCATTCCACATTCAGGTATGTGGATGACGTTTTAGTATTCACAGATTGTGAGGGATTCAGTCAACGAATGAGATTGTACTGAGTGTGGATCTGGGCTGGAGTTTACTGTTGAACAACCAATGGACGATGGGTTACAGTATTTAGATTTATTGATTCAATTAGGTGAGGATCATGTTTGTTGGGAATACAACCCGAGATCGGTGAAGCCCTTGCTAAGTTCCAGTTCGGGGTATATGAAATTAGTGAAAAATGGGATGATCAACACATGCTTGCTGAATGCGTTGAAGAAATCTTGCTACCATGGCATGGGCGACAGTTCTGAACGGCAATTGACAAGAATTGCGAAGGCCGGTTATCGGGATTCGGTTCACAATGAGGCCTGTTGTCGATTACTGATGAGCCTTTAAAAGAATTAACGGTCAGGCAGAAATCTCAGCCCTGCACGGGTGAGAAGAGGAAGATTGCGGTGGTACCGAATGTGCATAGTGGTTCTCATGCCCTATAAGGAATGTTGGCAAGAGGTATGGTGCTGATGTTGCATTGACCGCCCCGCTCAAGATCAATATTTGCCCGGATATTCAATGAGGAAGAGTATCAAAGAAGCAGGAATGGGGGGTTGAACATAGACAAATTTGTCAGCTGGAAAACTGGTGTCGTGTACAGGTTTCCACTCTCTTGTGGAGCCTGTTGTATAGGACAAACAGGGCGGTGTGTTAACAAGAGGTTACAAGAACACCGAAACAACTTGGAACGTGGCAAGGACCAAACCTTTCTGGTATCACAGACAGTGAAGAAGAAGAAGTGTACTTCCCTATATAACTAGGTTAGAATTTTGTATCGGCGCGAAGAAAAGCTGACGAGAGAACTGTTTGAAGTATATTTTATTTCAAGGGACATTAAGTGCGTCAGCAAGGCTTCTCTTGTCTTTCAAGCACAGAGATATTTTTTAGTGACTTTTTGTATAGCAGATGAGCCCATGGGCGTCTCACGAAAAAGCTTCCTTTTCGTCATGTTTGTTTTTGTTTGTGCTTTGGAGTAAAAGCTGAGGCTTAGTTGTTAGTCAGAGTTTGTTATGTAGCTTCCTTTTATTTTTTATTTCAGCAATGGATGCTTACCAACTCGCCCAACAAAGTATCGTGGTAACCAAAAGTAACCAGTTTCTATTTAAGCGCGTTTGACTTTAATCATTTGACTCAGTTGAAACCTCGGCGGTGATGCAGGCATTGCGAAATCGGGGGAAAGAAGAGCTGTACGTGAAAGTGCTGGAAGATATATATAGTGGCTGCACAGCAACCATAGTTCTGCATAAAGAAAGTAACAAAATTCCCATAAAGAAAGGTGTTAGGCAAGGAGACACAATCTCCCCAGTACTATTCACAGCTTGTTTAGAGGAAGTATTCAGAGACTTGGAATGGGAGCAGTTAGGGATAAGGGTAGATGGAGAATACCTCAGTAATCTGCGATTTGCTGATGACATTGCCTTGTTAAGCAACTGGGGTGATGAACTGCAAATAATGATTGGTGACCTAGACAGGAAAAGTAGAAAGGTAGGCTTGAAAATCAATATGCAGAAGACTAAGGTAATGTTCAACAGCCTCGGAAAGGAACAGCAGTTTACATTAGGTAGCGATGTACTGGAAGTAGTAGGCGAATATGTCTACTTAGGACAGGTAGTAACCGCAGATCCGGACCATGAAAAGGAAATAACAAGAAGAATAAGATTGGGATGGAATGCATTTGGCAAGCATTCACAGATTATGACTAGCAGCTTACCAATATCACTAAAGGGGAAAGTATATAACATTTGCATCTTACCTGTACTCAGCTATGGGGCTGAAACATGGAGGCTAACCGAGAGAGTTCTACTTTAGTTGAGGTGAACCCAGAGGGCTATGGAACGAAAAATGGTAGGGGTAACATTAAGAGATAGAAAGCGTGCAGAGTGGGTCGGAGAAATAACTCAAGTTACCAACATTCTAGTGGAAATTAAGAAGAAGAAATGGACATGGGCAGGACATGTAGTGCGAAGAGAGGATAACCGATGGTCTGAGGGTAACAAACTGGATTCCAAGGGAAGGAAAGCGTAGCAGGGGGCGGCAGAAAGTTAGGTGGTCGGATGAGATTAAGAAGTTCGCAGGGGTCAAGTGGATGCAGCTAGCACAGAACCGGGTTAAGTGGAGAAATATGGGAGAGGCCTTCGCCCTGCAGTGGGTATAATCAGGCTGATGATGATGATGATGATGATGATGATGATGATGATGATTATGACTTTAATCATTCCTGAACTTTATTTAGTTCCATGAACTTTGTTTGCTGCTGTTTAGTAAAGGACAGAAAGCGGGCGTATTCAGCCAGACTTCGGTGGTTTGACGTCTTTAAGAAGCTTGAATTGTTGAGCGAGTTGGTACATTTCGAAAAGAAAACAAAACTGCGAAAAATGAACGCAGGACTTGTAGGACACACACACACACACCGCCTTCTAATCTTCCAACGCTTTTCCTGTTTCATCACTGACTTTACTTCATTCGCTTTGCTGCAGCCTAAGATTCACTGAAATGGCCTTCAGAAACAAGTCCAAGAATCCCGAGGTCCCCCTAATTTTGGATTAAAACAGCCGCCTTTTTAAAAATTATTGTAAATATAACTGTTTCACTTTTCCATGATTGATATTTGCAGGCAATAAGCATTATAATATGTCGGTCATGCTCAAGAGTTTGTCCCTGTATAATTAATCCCGCCGCACCGATTACATTCGTTAATTGAAGCTTTTGATACAACAAATAGACTATGTCTACGATTAAGGAACCAGTTACGTACAAAACGATAGAAGTATAACTGTATTAACAAGACAGGCGACAACGCCAGGAGTACAGGATAATCTCGCATACCTGGAGCCATGGACCGGTTTGCGCCCGGCATTAAACTCAATGAGCAAAAATATATTCGTCCGCGCTCACAACTGCAAAAGTTGCGATCATCATAAACGTGGTCATTTTCCTCAAGCAAAAACGTTTTACACTAGGATGCTGTTGCCGCAGATGCTTAGGAGGCCGGAAATATTGGGGATGCCAGTGATTCTCAGGATGCTGGTGATGTAGGTGATGCAAGGGATGCAGGCGATGGCGGAGACATCGTCGACTCAACGCCGCTTCCTTTCTTTTTTCGGTGGCGACGAGGCTTACGCGGGGGCCTAGAGCTAGCTTCAACTTGTCCCGGGGCAAGAGACGCCCTCAGGGCCTCTTTGCGCTGCTCTTCGCTCAAAGCTTTCAGTTCTGCACTCGACTGCTTCTCAATAAACACCTCCGGGAGCCACTGGACAGCAACTAGGCTTATGAAGGCAATTGCCGTTATGAAGATATTCAGCGTCCGCTTGCTGTCACCGCTTGAGATATGGTCGATATAAATGGCCAGCAGCGCACCAGCGCGCCCAACAGAGTAGGATATGCACAGCCCAACGCTTCGCAGCATGGTCGGAAACACCTCCGCCGTGTAGCCGATGTTGAGGCTCATGGCTACTGCCGCAGTGCTGTCGACAAGCAGCTTTTCCAACGGGAACTGAGCACTCGTACGCCATTCAGCAGATATGGTGCTCGCTGCACTGCAAATACATAGAAACGCCAGCACGCTGGAGAGAGCCGCACGAAGACCTCGCTTCATGATGCAGTCGTAAGCGGCGAAAAACAGTATACCCTGCAGCACAAAATCGAACACGATCCCGATCCCAGGGAGCATACCATGGCTGAGGTTCGATCCGATGAACACGAAACTTACTCCGAACCAAGACGCCAGAGATGATGCGGCACGCCGGCGAAAAGCGGCAAAATTTTGCTTGCCTTCCGTCATCGTGCTGAAGTTCGTCGATGGTGACTCTCGCTTTCCTAGCGTCGTCTTAAGCACCTTGAAAGTGGCCTTGACCTTGGTCATATCTGCGCCATTTCTTTCAGCCGCCCATAGTAGGATTTTTTCTGCGGGTCGGGCATTTCCTGTGTCAAGCAGCCAAACGGGTGACTCGGTGAGGGAGTAGCACCAGATAACCAGGAGCATGGAGGCGGTGGCGAATAAAGCTTGGGCGAGAAACCAGCGTGGTTGCAGCGTCAGCAGGAAGAACAGCAGCATCTGCGCCAGCACATCACCGATGCTGGTGGCCAGTAGTATGTACAGAGGGCGGTTATCATTTCCGGTCACCTCATAAAGTAGAATAAACGCCAGCAGATGTGCCGCGCTGGAAGTGGTAGAAATGAAGAAACGCGCGACGAGGAACACCATGAAGGACTGCGACGTGCCGGCAGCCATCGTGGCCATCAGCAGGCAGATGGCGCACGCCATGAGGGTGGGTCGGCGTCCCATGCGGTCTGATGCGATGCCAACCAGTGGCGTGAAGAGGAGTGGGCCTGCAATGTATATGAGCAAGGAGAAGTAGTACAGCCAACGGCGTCCGCACACCAGGTTCCACGAGCTCACGATGCTGTCTTGCGGATTCTTGATGTCATAATCCCAATGCTCACATGAAACTTCACGCCGTTGTTCTTGCTCCTGAAGAAAGAAAAACGGATCCATAACACAAGTAGCATGGAAAGCGAGTCCTGGTTTTTGAGCTAGTCCCTCAAATGCCATAAAAACTGCGGACAAGAAGCCGCTTCACATTATACAGAAGTATATTTTCATGTAAACCTCTGCTGTTTGGAAACGAAACTTGCTAATTGAAATCTACGACACCCGGTTATTTAATTTTATTTTATTTATTTTCACAAATAAGGAAGCGCAATGTTGAGGGAATACAAGGGGAAAAAGCTACCTACAAAGCAGCTTGGCTGACCCCTAACCATGGCAGCAGCATGGCGGACAAAAAAGTTGTCAGGAAATAAAAGGAGAACATAAAAGGCAAAATCCAGGCAAAAGTTTTAAAATGGTACTGCTGGAAATCTATAAAAAAGTTAATGAAGGAAAAAAAATACAAAGTACAATCAAACAATCACGAGCCCGAAAACACTTCACACAGATATCTTGAGGAACAAATTAGCATATCAATTTTACAATTAACTTACAAGAGCACGCAGTAAACTGAGCGAACGGTGTCACTACATTTGCTGGCCATAATTAGTACGTTTGTGACGAACACACCATGTGTTTGGAGCTTTAGTTGTGTAAGGGGCATGGCGGGAGAGCTGAGCAGACTAGTGTTTTTTACACATCTCCAGCAAAACGACAATAAGTGGTGATTTATTAAGACAGGCTATGTCCAAGTTTACTGAAAAAAATTTGACTCGAACTAGAGAAAACGTCTCGTTTTGATAGTTATCACCATCCCAATCAGTCTGGCTAAATCCACTGAAGAGAAAATACATCTTCCATATCCCTCCATTTAAACCGGCGCTATGTCTGCTGTAGCTAGTCTATCTTCGTCAACTTCCTAATATCCCATTCGCCCCTAAATTGCCAGTTTTGCTTTCCTGTGATCTGTTCGTTGATCTAGCACAGTTGTGTCCTGTCTTCGCAGGCCTCATTTTGTCGCGGCCAAAATTAAACCGTCAAATGCTATGTGATTTCAGAGCAGGTGAAGATAGCCCTGCGACCGCCATTAATCCGAGGCTCTTTGTTATCGTGACTGAGTCTTGCTTTACAATTTGTGTTAGTTAATATTTCTCACAATAACTCACTCAACAAAGGTTCAAAAGCAACGCCATATTTGCAATGCTGTAGTCATGCACGAGGCAGTTCCATATGACAGGCGTTGCGCCCCACAGATGGCTTCTGGGTGCTACGAAAAACATTAATGGCACACGTTTGAGCTGTCAGGCGCTACGCTCTTGCTGTTTGCTGATCTTGACCCATTAAATGCACAGTTGTAGGCAATGAGAATGTCGTGAACCCTTTGTTTCCATTACAGTGACAGCCCAAAGGCAGAACACACTGACTGTGCCCTTAGTTTGCTACCTCATCGTCTTCGTGCTTTTAAGACCATGCTGACGCAACAAGCCAACATTTCGGCCTTTTGTAATTTATTTTGCTCATATAAACTAATCACGCTTAGTATTGCAAATTACAATACAGACCTTTGTGTGTAAAAAACAACTATGAAAGCAATCATAACAATTATGTGCCATATCCTGAGCCATTATCACGCTCACAGTTTTTGTCATTACCGATATATTTTTGTGTGTTTCCGGCGGCATTAGTGACTTTGAAATTAGTAGTACGGATCCTCTCCTTGCCAGAGTACTGACCGAATACATTCTGTCGCTAAAAATATTTCACCTGGCAGTAGATCGTATGGCAAATAGGAAAATAAAAACAATTTCTATTGGATGTTTCACTGCGAAAGCAATGCTACTATAAAGCGCTACGTCCACCTTGCCTGAAATACGACTTCTATCTACTCTTTACCTACGCCTTTCAGAAACACCCCCCACCAAGCGACCCGCCTTCCCCAAAGCCCAAGTGACTATCATCCTCTCTCCCCTTCGCAATAGCGATTTTCTTCACACTCTAGCAACGCCATCCACCATCCAGCCACCCTACTCCACTGAGCGCTGTCAACAACACACACGCCCATTTAAACGCTCCGCAAGGCATCCGCACAACTAAAGTGGAAACGACCATATCTAATTGGAAGAAGCAGTGCGAGAACCAGATTCGCATAAGTAACTGCCCTCTAGCGGCTTACAGGCCCCTAAATAGAGCGTATCCATTACATCCGTAGCCCGCACCCATGCCTACTTTCACCTCCAGAATATTATTGTCACGGTGGCTTCATCATCATCACCAGCCTGACTATACCCACTGCAAGGCGAAGGCCTCTCCCATATTTCTCCACTTAACCCGGCTCTGTGCTAGCTGAATCCACTTGACCCCTGAGAACTTCTTAACCTCATCCGCCCACCTAACCTTCTGCCGCCCCCTGCTACGCTTTCCTTCCCTTGGAATACAGTTTGTTACCCTAAGCGACCATCGATTATCCTCACTTCGCACTACATGTCCTGCCCATGCCCATTTCTTCTTATTAATTTCCACTAGAATGTCGGTAACCTGAGTTATTTCTCTGGCCCACTCTGCACGCTTCCTATCTCTTAATGTTACCCCTACCATTTTTCGTTCCATAGCCCTCTGGATTGTCCTCAACTTAAGTAGAACTCTCTTGGTTAGCCTCCGCGTTTCAGCCCCATAGGTAAGTACAGGTAAGATGCAACTGTTATATACTTTCCTCTTTAGCGATACCGGTAAGCTGCTACTCATAATCTGTGAGTGCTTGCCAAATGCGCTCCATCCCAATCTTATTCTTCTTGTTATTTCCTTTTCATGGTCCGGATCTGCGGTTACTACCTATCCTAAGTGGACATATTCGCCTACTACTTCTAGTACTTCGCTACCTAATGTAAACTGCTGTTCCTTTCCGAGGCTGTTGAAGATTACCTCAGTCTTCTGCATATTGATTTTCAAGCCTACCTTTCTACTTTTCTTGTCTAGATCACCAATCATTATTTGCAGTTCATCCCCCGAGTTGCTTAGCAAGGCAATGTCATCAGCAAATCGCAGATTACTGAGGTATTCTCCATCTACCCTTATCAATAACTGCTCCCATTCCAAGTCTCTGAATACTTCCTCTAAGCAAGCTGTGGATAGTACTGGGGAGATTGTGTCTCCTTGCCTAACACCTTTCTTTATGGGAATTTTGTTACTTTCTTTATGCAGAACTATGGTTGCTGTGCAGCCACTATATACCTTCCAGTACTTTCACGTATGGCTCGTCTACCCCCTGATTTCGCAATGCCTGCATCACTGCCGAGGTTTCAACTGAGTCAAATGCTTTTTCGTAATCAATGAATGCTATCTATAAGGGCTGGTTATATTCCGAGCATTTTTCTATCACCTGATTGATGGTATGGATATGATCGATAGTAGAGTACCGTTTCCGAAAACCTGCTTGATCCTTTGCTTGATTGCAGTCTAAGGTTGTCCTGATTCTATTAGCGATTACCTTAGTAAATACCTTATATGTAACAGACAGTAAGCTGATTGGTCTGTAATTTGTAAGGTCCTTAGTCTCCTTTCTTATGAATGAGGATAATGTTTGCATTCTTCCATGGTTCCGGTACCGTCGATGATACGAGGCACTGCGCATACAGGGTGGCCAGCTTTTCTAATACGATATCCCCCCGTCCTTCAGCAAATCTGTAGTTATCTTATCCTCTCCATCTGATTTCCTCCTTTTCATGGTTTCTAATGCTTTCTTGACCTCGTCCTTCGTAACTGTTGGAACGTCCGACTGTTTTTCCCTATCGCCAATCTCCTTACGGTCCTGACTACTTTGGCTACTGTAGAGATCTGTATAGAACTCCTCGACTATTTTGACTACTTTTTTATATTCGTGATGACGTTGCCCTCCTTGTCCCTTATCGCATACATCTGGTTTTTGCCTATGCCCAATTTCTTCTTTACCGCTTTAAGGCTACCCCCGTTCTTTAGAGCATGCTCAATTTTCTCTATGTTATACTTGCTTATATCGGCCACTTTGCGTTTATTCATTATCTTTGATATCTCGGCCAATTCAATCTGGTCTGCTGGATTGGAAGCTTTCATACTGCGGCGTTTCTTAATCAAGTCTTTCGTCTCCTTAGACAGCTTACCGGTATCCTCTCTAGCTATCCTACCGCCTACTTCTACCGCACATTCAGTAATGATATCTCTGAAATTATTGTTCATTGCGTCTAGGGTAATGTCACCATCCTCGTTTAGAGCTGAATATCTATTCTGTAGCGAGATCCTGAACTCTTCTGCCCTCCCCCTAACCGCTAATTCGTTAAAGGGTTTCTTTCTTACTAATTTGTTGCATTCCTTCTTCAGATTTAGGCTAATTCGGGACCTCACCATCCTGTGGTCACTGCATCGCACTTTTCCGATTACCTCTACATCTTGCATAATGGCGGGGGTTGAGCACATTATGGAATTGCATAAACAGATTTGGGGTGCGACCTGATGCCGGTGAACAGCTCCGGCAACGCACTCCCTCACCAGAACAGGAGTTGGCCACCCTGGTGCAGTAATTGGCCGCAACCTCCTATGATAAGCTCCATAAAACCCCGGCCCTCAGTCACCAACGGCTGCGGAACAACTGACCACGGCGGCGGTCAGACCTGCGACGCAGCAGGGGGTGCTAAGAATACCTGGCTCCGCTGGACAGGCCGCCATTGGAAACTGACCCTGGCAACGTTTAACGCTAGAACCCTAGCTAGTGAAGCTAGTTTAGCAGTGCTGTTAGAGGAACTAGAGGGTATGAAATGGGATATCATAGGGCTTAGTGAGGTTAGGAGGCCGAATGAGGCATATACTGTACTGAAGGATGGGCATGTACTGTGTTATCGAGGTTTACCAGAGAGACGACAACTAGGAGTAGGTTTCCTTGTCAATAAGTATATAGCGGGTAATATAGATTAATTATGCCACCTATGAGAGGGTGGCAGGCATCGTTATTAGGCTTAATAAGCGATATAAACTGAAGGTTGTACAGGCCTATGCACCTACATGTAGTTATGATGACCAGGCAGTTGAAAGCTTCTACGAAGATGTAGAATCGGCAATGCGAAAAGTAAAGACGCAGTACACTGTGCTAATGGGCGACTTCAATGCCAAGGTAGGTAAAAGCAGGCAGGAGACCAGGCAGTAGATGACTATGGCATTGGTTCTAGGAATAGCAGGGGGGAGTTGAGATTGAGATTGAGAGATTGAGACTAGTTGAGTTTGCAGAGCGCAATAACTTAAGAATCATGAATACCTTCTTCAGCAAACGGAAGAACCGGAAATGGACATGGAAAAGTCCTAACGGGGAGACTAAAAATGAAATTGACTTCACGGTGGCTTGGATTGAATTAAAACTATAGTGGTCGTCCAAGGTAAATACAAAGAGTTTTGCAGAATTGCCGCATTAGATTTATGGTCGCCCCAAGCCGATACGCAGAGCCACGTTGTCTTGACTTGCTAGTGCCGTCGGCGGCATCCGTCAGTTCCTGCTATCTCTTCGCCGGGCAACGTTCCTATGGGCCCAGGCGCTGCCTCCCGTAACCTACCTATACCTTTACTGCTCTGTTCATTTCTCCGACCACAAAGCTTCCTTTATGACAGCCACTGTTATCGGAGTGTTTCTAGGAGAAATATGTGTGAGAAATAAAAAAAAAGTCTGGAATTGTACATACATGTCTTGTGCATCTTTGCCTCAATCTATCGAAAAGGTGAAACAGATGATGAGCTGCGCTCAAATTTCGCTTTAGGAAGTAACGTCATCATCATCATCAGCCTGACTTTACCAACTGCAGGGCGAAGGCCCCTCCCATATTTTTCCACTTAACCCGGTAGGGCCGGGTTTTTTTTTATGGAGCTTATCATGAGAAGTTGCGGCCATTTACTGCACCAGAGTGGCCAACTCCTGTTCTGGTGAGTGAGTGCGTTGGAGGAGGTGTTCACCGGCTTCAGGTCGCACCCCAAGCCTGTTTATGCAATTCCATCGACACACGAATTTTTTTTTTTTTTTCAAATCCGGTGGAGAATTGCGCGGCACCGGGATTTGAACCCCTTTCCTCTTGCACGCGAGGCGGATGTTCTACCGCTACGCCACCGCTGCGGTGTGGAAGTAACGTAATCGGCGGCAAATTTTTTTCTCCCCCTCTTCTCTATCTTCCTGCCTTCTTTTTGGTGTTTTCCGAATCTCTTGTTCCACTTGACTGGCTCCTTCTCCTCCTCCCTCTTCTCTCTTCCCTTCTTTTGTGACCCGGAGCAACTACATAGTTGTCATAGCTACGGCGCATGCGCAGTAATGACTAGCGAAGCTTACCCGAAATGCGCCCCTTACGAGCTTAGTCTAGCTTTCGCTACGAATTTTAGCTTCGCCTTTGAGGGTATGATAGCCCTAACGGCGGTCCTCAACAGCCCTCTTGTTAAACCTTGTATACTCGCTTAATCGCCGATCCCTTAATTTCTGCCTCCATTATCGCACACATAGTGATACAGTTGTAAGCTATCACACTAAGCGAACGACCAGATTTAACAGATCTAATAGCTACCGAAGTATCCCGGAGGGTTCGATTCCCATCTTTCTCTCCCATCTGAAAGACGAACGCCAAGTTTTCTCGTGTCTGGCCATATCTGACGTCACCTATATCACCTGATAGAATTATTCTCAGGGTTTTATGAGGCTTAAAACAATCAACAACGTCACCGACTCCAGCGGATATTTTCCCACTTGAACGTACTAACGTTCACGCGTTAAGAAAAAACAACTGAGGATGAGCCCGTCGTCAAGGACACAAAACTTCAGCAGCAACTTTGCTTCTAATTATATCGCATTTGACCTTTATGCCGACTTGGCGCCTCTCGTTTTTCCGATTAACGGCCTCTTCAGTACTGCGGGGTTCATTTAGGTTTCTATGTGGTTATCTTCTATAGTTTATGCGTTGTAATAACTCAATAAC
Organism: Amblyomma maculatum; assembly: GCA_023969395.1. Classification (NCBI taxonomy): domain Eukaryota; kingdom Metazoa; phylum Arthropoda; class Arachnida; order Ixodida; family Ixodidae; genus Amblyomma; species Amblyomma maculatum. The sequence continues at coordinate 154,628 of JAJIZL010124950.1, read as the reverse complement.
TTAACGCTCACGTAACTCGTGCGTATTTAGTTCTCAAAGGTATACAATGAAGGTACTGAGATATGCTCTCCTGTTGTTTATTGTGGACACCCATTCCAATAAAAGTAAAAAATTAAACTAAAGAACCTTATATAATACACGATCAATATTCTGCATTTCTCGAGTATCATCTGACTTTTCTCCAGTTGCGTAGCAATTTGTTGCAGTGTTGAAGTTTTATTCTAGAGGACTTCTTCGTATTATGTAGTCATATTCCTTTGCCACTTGACAAACATGGGATGTTGTACGCAAAAAGTCGCCAAAAAAACGGCAAAAACATCAAACACCGCGCAAAAATGTTTGTTGCGACAACAAACATTTAATGTATCATTTTATGACTGGGGCATCCAGAAAACTATCGCACCACTGCACCGTTTCGTATTTATCTTTTCGTACACAGGAGTACTGAGGAAGTCCTTAGAGGTACTTATTGTACACCTCAGGACAGGAAAGTGCTGCATTAGCTGGATGGAAGGTTATTGTGAGTTAGTCGTCATTTTGTCGTAACGTTAGTTAGCGGACTGAGGTTCACACCCAACATTTCTTCATTTTGTTTTGTGCTGTCAAGAATCCCATATTGCAGCGCTGTCTACATTGTTGTAGTAGTATCATCAAGAGTAAAAACTCTCAGTAGACTTCCCATGAGGAGTTCACTTCTTATGAGCTCCATCAGAATTTTCAGTAATATATCGTTCTGCAGTTTCTAAGAGCGCGATACCTGGTTAGTCACAACGCACTTTGATGCAAGGCTGAAGGCATTTTGCTCAATTTTATACGGTGATAGTTCTACATAGGCTTTCGAGGAAATAGTTGTGTGTTGAATTCTGCACTCACACTCCATATATTTGGGTGTTAGGCTGAAGCTAAATTGGATCGAGAAATTTCGAGATAAGAGTACTACAAGTTTCATGCCTCACTTTCTGCTGGTGAGGAACTGTTGGGAGAGTTTCAGCAAACTCTGCAAGATGGCATCGTTGGATACACGAACTTCAATGTCAGCGCTGACAATGGGTGACAGGAATTACTCGTGACACGACGGCAGCAAAAGCCGCAGCAGCTGAGATTCGGAATTTGGAACGAAATCGCTAAAAGCGCCGTAAGGGTTATCGTACTTTGCAATTACATGATGACCACGCCAAACCGGAGAATCAATTTGCCTAATTTCCGTGAAGACAACAAGAAGGTACTAAGATTCGTTGTAAACAACCAGGAATTCGCAACGGCCCTGAGGAGGAAAAGAATGCAAGGAAAATTAAGTTAATTTCGCCGTCATAATTGCCTTTTTTTAGAGTCGACATACCCTTCGGTTTCATTTTTAGGCGAGGTTTTCTCATATTCACCTAGTATTCTTTTGGGACTCACTAACAGCTGCGGCTTAGTGCTAGACCACTGCCTGGCCACCATGAAAAATAGAACGAACGCTTACCGGAAACGGAGGGTCGTAGACGGTGCACTGGCTGAAGCTGCCGTCCGGCAGTACGGGTATTGCCACGTTCCTCCATTCTTGTGGTGACAAGTGGCGCAGTTCCTCGGGTGGCTGGCACCAGTGGTCAACGGGACGACCAATTATGCGGTAGGCGAACGCGTGCATCACGACCACGGTCAAAGAGACGAAGGTGCAGAGCAAGACCCATCGCTGGAACCACCCGTGGCCTAGAATAACGTGTATGTTCTCCTGGATGACCGTGTGCGAGTCGGCGGCCATGAAGCCTTCCAGTAGACTTTGTGCTCTTTGGTTTGTGCCATCGTCCGTTGCTGCCGCCTTCATGACGCGTACGGCGTAGGTGTGTGCAGAAAACCCACGCGGTCCTGCCGCTTGCCTCCTCCGTGGACCTGCTGCGCAGAGAGACCAAAGGTCTTGGTACAAGGCCGCGCAGGCGTCCCAACCGTAAGCCTTATGGGTTACGATGCCGCTCGTTGATTAATTGCAGCCGCTGGTGATGGCGTTGCAGTGAAAAATGAGGAAGCCCAGGGCTTGTGGACGAAACAGGATTGGTAGCGCCTAGGTCCTCTAGTTTTGTAAATGCAGCTGTAGAAAAAGGGAGCTCTGCGAAAAGCAATACTTGCCGCAAGCCATTCGCTTCTTCATTTGCTTCGCGTGCTCACGGGCCGCGCCCATGATAATGTTTCTTTTTCTTCTGCTAACCGAGCAATAAAAATGACTTCGAACCGACACAACAAAAAGCAGGAACTTTAATACCGAAAATACAAGAAGATAATGATAGTGCATTGGTGGATTGACCTCTTATTTCAAAAGATCAGATCCGGGTGCAAACCAGCCCATGACAAACCCAGCAAAAGCTAATCGGAGGAGAAGAGGATTACCAGAGAGGGGTCTTAAGGAGCACGAATAGTGACAGAGGCTTAGTTTGCAGCGATAACGTCTCGAGTCAGCAACTTCAGCCTTATACATAAGCCAAGAGCTCTGAAAACGGGCTTAATAACTCATATTTGGATATTATCTAGCCTTATTCTAAACTTACTCTAGATGCATACGAAACAGGGGAACTATTCTATTAATCCTTTGCTTTTGTTAGCGGACACTTATTAATCAGGTAAAACTGATTTATTGAGTGTCTCAAAAATGTTGAAGTCAACAGCACAACAATGGGAGCGCAGCTCGGCACACCGATGCGTCCGTTCACCACTGTGTCTCTCTCTCGACTCTCAACCGCCGCACGTCTCGCTACTCTCCCTCGGAAAAACAGTTACCTACAAACATTAGGAGAGCTCTATTCATTACACCCTTGCCCAAGAATATGCACCCCGCGCACCACGAAGGCTGACGCATGGCGAAGGCTCACGCCCTACATGCCAAGCACGGCCGACACGTCAATGCTACGTACGTGGACGCAGCGGAATATCGGCATACCCAGAGACAAGCGTTCGCACTGGCCGCTGTGAATGGGAATGGTTCCCCGTTGACGGCCGCGTCAATCGCAACCACCTCCTCCGAGACGGCGGAGGAAGCAGTCATAGCCTTAGCTATTGCAAACACGTCCGCTGATATTATATTCAGTGATTCTAAAATAGCCATTCGCAATTTCGCGAGGGGCTGCATCCCGTCTACCTCCATCCGCATCATCCAAAGCACCCCTGCTCCGATTAGGGGAATTGAACTAATCTGGGTCCCGGCCCACTCGTATAATCCGGGGAACAAGGCGTCTCACGCGCAAGCCCGAGGTTTCGTCGACCGGGCAGTGAGCGCGCCCTCCGACCCGAATTTCTCAAGAGACGGGTAATTTCTTTTCATGCTCTTACCCATCACTTCAGGCTGGAAAGGCGCACATATCCTCCTCCCTGCAAATCCTTAACAAAGGCGCTGGAAGTTACCTGGCCCAGACTACAAACCCGCTCCCTCCTAAATCCGGTTGTGCTTTCCCTGATGTACCCAGGCCAATACAACCCAAACTGCAATAATGGCGGCGAAAGAGCGACATACGACAATATTCTCTGGAACTGCGCAAATAATCCGCCGCAGGCGGAATTAACACAGCTTCCTTCTCCCGAACATTCTGAATTCGTGCTGGTCAGCTCCGGTCCGAAGATTCAACTACGGGCCATCGAGTGGGCTAAAAAGGTCGCCGCCAGCCATGGACTAGCAGCCACCTAGTACGTGTCTCCTTAGACCTGCTTGAGCGACGAAATAAATGTTTTGCAATCCAATCCTCACCATCACTCTTCCTTCTCTCTCTCCTTCCTCTCTTCTCCCTTTCCTTCTCTGGGGAAAGTGTCGGCGGTGGATGGTCTTGTAGCATCCGTGTGTGAGCGGCTTGGTCGTAAGACGCCACCTGGCTGACACGACCCTCCTCAAAATGGCACCTGTCTTCAGATCCACGGGCAGAGGCAAAATATTTTGTTTTTTTTGGGGGGGGAAGCCTCACCATATTAAATGTCTTCAGATCCAAGCGTTTTGGGGAGGTGGTGCCAATTCATCCGTGTTAAAATCACGCTCCCTGTATCTTCGGATCTACTCCACGTTCATAGTTTTTCGATTCACCCTTCCTGGTACCTTGGGCAGTTCTTGGATTTCAGCGACGTTCGGCTCAATAAGCGCCGTGATTTTGAACGGTCCTTCGTAGCGGGCATCGAGAGTGTTTCGCGCGCCAGCCTCGAGCAGGACGAGCTCTCCAGGGTGGAATTTTGGGGTCCGTCGTCTTTAGTCGTATCGGGCTGTTGACTCTCGTTGACTCTCACGAAGGCTGTCCTTCATATCCGCGCGTCCTTTCGCAAAATCGTGGGGACGTCCTGCCTCGTCGATCTCGCCTTAACTGATGCGACGTCAAGTTCTTCGGGCAATTTCGGGTCGTATCTGGGAATGAGCAGTAAGGGCTTTGGTTTCCGTGACGATGTTTGGTGGCGTCGATTGCGAATGTGGCTTTGGGAAGCTGCTTCTTCTATGCGTTGTTGCTGTCGATGGTCTTGTGCACGACTTGTTTGAGTGTTCCGACCATTCTCTCGATGAGCCCATTTGACTGAGGCCAGTACGGAGGAGAAATAACATGGGCTATGTCAAGCCTGTGGTGAAACTGCCGCTCGCTTGCTGACAAAGCATTTAACCTGGTCGGCAATTACGATATTAGGAACGCCGAATCTTGGCATTCAACTTTCGGCCAGGAACTCGAGATAGTGCGCCGACTAAGTGCTCAGTATAGCCACAGCATCCATATATCGCTTTGCGTGGTCAATGCACACGAACATATAACCGTTGCTTCCGTCAAGCGGCCCCACGTGATCTCACGAGACGCTCGGCTCGGTGGGGTTATCTCTTGGCCTGACGCATCCTTCGTTTCGTGTGGTGCGGGCGTTTATTGTCTGGCTCGTGTGGTACGTGTCTATGTATCGACGGATGTCTTTCACCATAAATGGCTACCAGTACTATCTCTGGACGAGGTCTTTGGTCTTCCCGATGCTGAGATGGCCTTTGTTGCCGTGTAAACCGCCAGTATGTTGCCATGGAGCGTGGCGGGGACAATTACTCGCTTGCAGATGCGACCGTTTTGAATCGATCGCCTGATAACAATGCCAATTTCGATCTCGCAGTCAGATTCATCATCCTCAGCTTCAGTTCGGAACCTTTGGCAGTCTGGGTCGCCTTCTTGTAGCTCGCGTAGACGGGTTTGCTTGCGGACGACTACGGTGAGACAGCAAAGATCGTGAACCGAAAGCTGCTCTTCGCTCCATTCGATGTCGTCTGACAACCACGAGAGAGCGTCTGCCGCGGTGTTCAGGCATCCAGACTTGTGCTTGACGTTGAAGAGGAACCATAAAGGTCGAGTGCCCACCTTGCAAATCGACGGTTGGTTGCACCCTTTTCCACCAAGTAACGACAAGCTGAAGTTGTCCGTGTACACAGTAAAGCGTGGACCTCCTCGAAAGTAGATGGCAAACTTTTCCGTGATAGCCCAGTGAAGAGCCATGCACTCGAGCATGCTTGAGTGCATTCCCCTATTGTGCTTATTCAAGGAACGACTTGTGAGTTTGATGATGCGTTCTTTCCCATATTGCGTCTTAGAGAGCACCACCCCAGGTCCTGTCTGAGAGGTGTCGAGGTGCACGCAGGTCTGAGATCTGACTGAAACCCGCCAAAGTGGGTGGACTTTTCAAGGCATTTTTCACCACGTCGACGATCCTTTGGTGCTCGCCTGTCAAATGAATACGGCGTCATTCGAGAGGAGCTGGCGTAATGGGTGCGTTAGCTTGCAGAACTGCGGCACAAATTTGCGATAATGGTTGTCGAATTGGAGAAAGGAGTAAAGCTTCTTCGTGTTTCGATGCGGCTCAAACTTGTCTATGGCTGCGACCCTTGTTTCGTCGAGCGTCCAGCCTTCTGCCAAGATTATGTAGCCCAGAAAGCGGGCTTCGTCTCGCACAAATTGGCAATTTCGTATGTTTATTTTGAGATGGCTGATGATGATTCTTCTCAGTGCCCCTTCGAGTATCTCGAGCACCACCGTCACCGTTGCTGCTCCCTGTCCGATGTCGTCCAGACCTTCAATTGTGCAACGCATCACTCTCTACATTGGCTGTGGTGTCTTTCAAAAGCCGAAGGCCATACAGAGGTACTCGTACTTCCCGTCTTGGGTGAAGAACGCTCTCTTGTGAACACATTCTGGCGTTACTTGGATCATTATGAAAGGAGCTTTTACATCCAAGATGGTCAAAAACACCGTGCCTTCCCTCATGATATCGTCGATGACGTCTTCCATGGTCGGCATCGGGTATGAGGGGTTAGTTTTCTCGTTGAGCTCCCGGTAATCATGCACCTTTTTTCGCGGAGTGGTCGGGTGGAGAAGTTGGTTCACTACTATCGTTGGGGCGCCGTATTCACCCTCGCTAGGTCGGATTATGCCTTTCGCGAGGTAGTCATTCACTTGATCTAAGATAAACTGCCGGTCCACAGGCAGTTTATCTGCCTGTAGACCTGTAGGGCCTCGAAGAGACCGGCACGTCGTCCTCCAGCTCACTGCTGTGTTCGGCGTGAGGAAGCAAGCCCAGTGGGTCCGTTTTTTATGTGAAAGCTTCGTGATGCGAATGCAAAATGGATATTAATATGTCCCTGTAGTGATGTCGGCACCTCGGCAATGGGAGATTCTCCTCCGCCGGGCGGGCCCCGATGCGCGCACTCGAAGCCCATATACAACAGCCGTGTTTCTCCGGAGACAGAGCACCGGGACGGTAGGAATGCATCGCTCTCCGGTTTCGCATGTGTCTGCAAAGAGCGGAACTTCTCGGAAGAAACCGCCAGACTAAACATTGCTAACGGCGGGCAATGCCCCCGCGGGGAGAGGCGATGATTTCGGCTGTCTGCCGCGTGAAAGTAAAGCGTACACGAGAGACACGGCTCGTAAAACAGAGAGGGGGAGCGCTGCGCGTCGGGGGGCTACGCTCCGGCGGGGAGGGACCTCGAGTGAGAACGGAGCCACGTCTGTGAGCAGTCGCGTGGTTTGAAGCTCCCGCGGTCGCCCGAGGGCTCCGCGTATTTACGGGCAGTCGTGCGCGCCTGGCCCGATTTTTAACGGCTTGCGAGCCGTGAGTGTACCGTGCGCGGTACTACTAGTACGTTGCGGCGTACTGCGTAACAGTTCGTCCTTTGTGTGTGTGTGTGTTGTTTTATGTCCAAGGCAACCAAATACACGCCTGTTGTGCTATCTTGAACGGCACCGTCTGCTGAGTACCTTCTTGGAAGCCGCTCTCATCCGCGAGCGGACACCCAAACACAGAAGAGAACATACTGTCCCTTTCTCATTTGTTTGCGTGCTTCGACATTTCAGACACTGCGTCTTCTACCAAGGCCGTGAAGTCATCGTCGGGGTAGAAGTTTTTTTCTTTAAGCTGCGCAAAGCCGCTGTCGTTGAGTTCAGGTTCAATCTACTTCCGGCTAACCAACGTTATCAAGGCGCTGGGAATGTTGAGCTCGACGACACATTAGCGAAGTCTGTTATTTGAACAAGTCACGACATTGGTCGGATGAAAGGTCACGTCTACGTTGGTGGCGTGGCGCCCAATGAAGAATGAGATCGATGGATTCGGGCAGCGGGATCACGACAACTTCATTCAAAAGCACCTTCGTTTTGTCAGATTCAACATGTAGCGTTGCCGCGCGTGACGGGTTGATGCTCCGTTTCAACACTTGAATCGAATCCGTAGTCCAGCGTGCATGCGTATGAATGTTCGGGCTAAGAGCATTTTCGCTTAAGGAAGACATGTTTGCTCCACTACCGATGCAAATCTTGAGCGATCTGTCGTTAAAGCGGCCGGTAAAAACAGGCAACGTTACGCCAGTAGAACGCAAGAAATAATTCGCTTGCCTTGTGTGTGGTACGTCCCGACTGATGCCATTGCCCCAGTCCGGACGTCGCTGCTCCGTCCTGGTGGTGGCTGCAGTCTCGGGTTTGGTGCATTCGCGGGACAGGTGGCCGATGTCGCCACCGTTAATGCATGACCTTGCGGTTAAGTATCTCGGCTGGAGAGTTCTTAGTCTCGTGCGGTCTATCATCGTCCGGTGGAGCCTCGCTCATACGACTTGAACGCAAGGCTTAGATGCGTTGACCTGTCGAACGCTCGTCTTTGCCGTCGAGAGCAGGCGAAGTTGTCGTGTGGTTTCGCGAGTCGAGTTGAGCTGCACGCTCGATAAGCTCTGTCACAGTTGCGCAACAATGCGCCGCGAGTGGATTCGCCCAAGTGATATCCTCTATAACACTCAGAATGAGGGAGATCCTTTCCTCGGTTGCGAGCGGGTATGGTGCCTTGTCGAGCATAGCGTTTATCGACTACATATACTCGACGATGGATTCCGAGGCTTTAAGGGCTTGTTTTCTGTGCATGTCGAGGAACTCCTGCATTGAGAGCTTTCGTTTGAAGCGAGAGGCGAGGCTTTGCTTCCACTCGTGCCACGTATCATCCCTTGTTCTGTAGGAGCTGTGCCAATTTCTTGCGGCTCCCCTCAGATGCGTTGCCGCGCTGGCCAGCGTCAGCGTCTCCGTCCAGTGCGCCAGTGCCGCAATTCGTTCCACCATGCGATCCAGCCGGTTGCACTTTGTTGAGGGCTTCTGTCGTACATGGGGATTGCAGCTGACGTGTCACCGTCGAATGGATCTGCACAGGTGGTGCGGCTACCGGACTCCTCGTCAACGCAGTGGCCAGTTACGCTTGCGTTGAGCATCGCCCGGCCTGACGCTCGGCTTTTCTAGGGGTGTGCGCTTGGGAGAAGCTCCGCAAACTCCGCTGCGCCCCTCCTCCGCGGTGGGCCCAAACCCAGTTTTGAACCTCGCAGCCTGCAAAGGTGGTTCAGTTTGTCTTGCAAAAGTACTTCGTTTGAGCCTCACTTGAAGTGCTCCCTTTGAGCCTCAGCGACGAGACGCCATACTTGGCGTTTCGTCACTGGTGGAGCAAGTTGACTGTACGTTGCAGATCTTGTTCAGCCCGGTGTTGTAGCGAGGGAGACCACGACTGTCACTTCTAGTTTGCTGTGGCGATGTTTCCGCAGTTACAGCTCTCGTGCACTCGGCGGGTAAGGAGACAGGTGGCGGACTGCATCCGGAGCTCGTAGCGTTTTCCGCTGGTGATGAGACAGCTGGGCTGACGTTGCCGTTGCCGTGCGTGGTCGCCCGGGCGAGCTGCATTCGCACGTCTTCTACCTGGGCACGGAGATCCATGATAGTGGACAGCGCCCTCAGGTACGGCTTGTTTGTCGCTGGCGTCGTGTCCATTTCCAAGGGGACTAGTTGATAAATGTTGTCCTCGAGGAATCGTGATATCCGCCTAACCTTGCTTTGCAGAGCATGGCAGTTCTCGTAGATTCAACTGATTCACAAGCTGCTTTTTGGCAGCTGTGCCCAGGAGGTTGTAGTCGACGGAGGACAGCGTGTAGACGATCGTTGCGTCTCAGTACGTTGACGACGTGCGCTGATGGGCCGTTTCGTCTTCGGAGGCTGCACTTTATTGAGATCCTGTCGTCGGCTGCACCATGTTAGCGGACACTCACTGATGAGGTAAAACTGATTTATTGAGTGTCGCAACAATTTTGACGTCAAAAGCACAGCACTTGGAACGCGGCTCGGTACAACGACGCGTCCTTTCGCTACTGTCTCTGTCTCGACTATCCGCCACGCGTCTGGCTCCTCTTCCTCTTTCTTCCTTCTATCTCTATCTCTCCTTTCTCTCTTCTCTTCTTCCTTCTCTGGGGAAAGTGGCGGTGGATGACCCTGTAGCTTCCAAGTGTGTGAGTGGCCTGGTCGTGAGACGTAACTTGACTGAAACTTTCAATATTCGCTGCCGCGCGTTTTGATATTCCGATGTACTTTGTTTGGCTGCGCATACCATCCAGCTGCGGATGCTTCGCTGAGAACTGTTGGCGTCAATAAGGAAAATTAACGAGTTCTAATGAATTCGAGGGCATTTCTGTTATGACAGCCGCAAGTTGTAAAGAGAGTGTTGAACTGTGTAAAAAAATGAAAGGTTGATAGAGGTGTTTTAAATTCATACAGTAAGGAGAACAAGACGTAGGCCTATCTTTGCCGCCGAGCACATATGGTTCACTTAACGTTGATAAATTCTGCAGGCTACTGATTCAACTCATTCACAAGCTGAACAAAGTGGATTTTGACATACCCAGGCTATCTTCTAGCTGCCGCCTTGCTTGCACGAACAATGATCTTGAGAACAACCATGCAGTTGCGTTACCTACCATATCCTTAAGAACGATTGTCAAAACCGCATTTCAATCGATTGATTGTTAATGTTTGCCCTATCGCTTGGTGACAATAATTAACCAGGCTGACAAAATACGCGGCTATTCGACAAAGCAAGCATTTTAAGCAATCAAATAGGAGAACGTAATGTTCTACTGCCGGCATCAGTAATGTAATCAGTTTAGCACGAAACAGTGCTGAAATAATTATAAAATTGTTAACAATAAAGCAGTTACGGGATAAATGTAACACAACTTAAACAATATGTGAAGCGAACGTAAGCGATGGTTAGTGATGTTACTCATATAGCATATGATACTTGGAAGTGCCGGTGCTCATTAGAAAAATTTGTGACAAGGAGGGCAGCCCGGCCATTGTGAAGCGACAATAAACTTCCATATCTACAGCGCGATAAACGGGACAAGAGAGCACAAAAACGACAAACACAGCGCTGACTGACAACTAATTTTTATTGCTTGTCCAGCCGGTATATATACCCCACTGGAAGGCAGAGATAGAAATCAAGACACACAGATCATGAGTACACATAAAATTCACACTACTACAGGGTCGCATTAACACTCGCATTCGAGATAAGCTGTTTCTTTTTTTGATAATGTCACAGATGGTGCACTTATACAACTTTCCGAGAGCCTCGCTATCATTTATGCTTCCACCACCTCTCTATTCAACTGGTCACGATGGCTTCCTAATATCATACACTCATTGTACAAAGGTTGGCAGGCACTCCTATCGTCACCTTCGTCACCTTCCTTGCAGCTGCTGCAGTGCTTAGCCACGTGACTGGTAATAGGGACATGCGTAACGTTATAATAATGTTCTTTTAATCTTTCGTTAAGACATCGGCCAGTCTGGCCGATGTAACTCTTCCCACATGATAGCGGCAGGGAATAGATTACACCTTCCTGGCACTTCACAAATTTTTTGGCGTGTCTTTTTCTGCAGCCGCTTGGTTCATCGTTAGCCGAATTAACTTTTTTGACCAGTTTCGAGAGTCGGTTAGGAGCCGAAAAGACAACGTCGACTCCGGCATGCTGGCCAATCTTTCTCAGGTTATGAGATACCTGATGCATATATGGCACCACAGCAAACTTCATCTTCTCTTTATCTGGTCTTTTCTCGCCTTTCATCTCAGCTTTCACTTTTTTCAGTACTTTCTCTGCCACAGAAGTCAGAACGCAGAAGGGTAACCGGCCTGTGTGAGGCGGCACACTTGGTTTTTGAAGCTAAGTTCCAGCCTGTGCTGACATGTCTTTTTTACAGCATTGTAAAACACTGAATGAACAATGGCTCTTTTTACGAGCTTTGAATGAGCAGAAGCATACGGAAGAATCGGTTTTTGACCGCGCGGCTCGAACGCCCAACAAACATGGGATGAGGTGAAGTGAAATGACAAATCTAAAAACCTAATAAAACCATTTTCAGGCCCTTCGTGCGTTAAGACCATAGGGTTAAGATGCTCTAAGAACACTGAAAAAACATGACGGAATTGCTGCTCGAAATCGAGGTTGTCCTATTCTAAAAACACAAAGTAGTCATCTACAAACCTAAAAAATTCCACGAACACAGGACCCTTCAAGGCGTTCTTCCAAAATCCTATCGCGCGATGCCAGGAACACATCACTAAGAACAGGTGCAAGGCACGAACCAATACAAATTCCATTTCTCTGAATGTATACATCTCCATTCAATTCAGTGAATGTGGATTCTAGGTAAACAGACAGCAATTCAAGGAAACTGCCTGTTCACATCCCGCACTCATTTTGGAATGCTATGGCACCATTCGCATCAATAAGATCATTTACCGACGACAAAATTTCTTCCTAGGGTATCGTGTAGTACAAAGCTTTTATATCTATGGAAAATCCTTAAAGTTTTTTGCTGCAGTTCCCTTCTAGAAACTCAATGACTTCGTCCGATCTTCTTACTCTAAACGGGTCATCAATAGTCAACGCCTTCAAGTTACCTTGCAGAAATTTCGCAACGTGCTTCTGCCAAGTTCAATTCTCGGAGATTATCACCCGAAACGGCCACTCATGTTTATGGGTTTTCACTGTAAAAAACATTTCTAGGCTCAATCCTTGGCTGCTGTCGACCATACTTGAAAGCCTACTCAGGTTCAGCCGATTAATTAGCTTCTTTGCCTTACTTTTAACCTTGGCTAACGACACATCATTCCGTTTGTAGAACAAAGCTCTTACAGCATCCGACGCCTTCGACACATACGCATCATTGTCGAGAACAACAAACCCTACAATTTTATTATCGTCGAATTTATCTTTATATATTTTTTATCGCCAGTTTTTATTGTCAGATAGCTTCTTTCATCCTAACCAACAAAGCGTCAGTAAAGGTCGTTCCTGTGACACTCAGCTTGTCCTCTTTCTTCACGATTACCTTTATTGCAACATTAACACAGATTCTCTATTCCTAAATTTAGATACATTTTTGATAAAGGTCCTGATAGACGCCTAATGCTTAAACTGCCACGTCTAAATATGCATGCTTCGGATCTCAATTGGATTTGAGCATTCCTAACTGACATCTATTAATTCGTCCTTATTAATTCACACCCCTTATCCCTCTTTCCTGTCTTGTTTGGTGTTCAGCAGGATACCTTTCTAGAATCTCTACTATTTCTTATGAATACAAATGATTTACCCTTTAACATCACGTCTAATATTCTACCATTTGAATAGGAATGTGTTATCTACGGCCAATAAACAATCGGACTGACATCAACAACCTTGGAGAAGATCTTGTCCGCATTGAAGAATGGTTGAGAACTTAAATTCTTTTCTCACTTGTGTCAAAATGGCCACGAGTGCCCCGTGGCAGGATAACTAAAACCAGCTCCTCCGTCCACAGATCCGAGACTAGCCAAGTCCGCCACGCTGGAAGAAAAGGGTACGGATAGTCGACTGGCAACGGGCAAAAGAAAGATCTTCGTTTCTATATTAGCACACTTGTCGGGACAGCTGGGGTTCGCGGGGTATTATCAGATACGGGAAAGGAAACAAAAGCAGAAGTTAAAAGTCCATATAGTTGCTTGCGTCGAAGGACACGTCGCTTCTTGATATGAGAGATATCTGTCTGGGGAAGGAAGTCTACGAGCAGCTTCTGTAATGATGTCTTTGGGAAGTTTTCTTTTTTTTTATGCAGTGGATAGTGTCCCACTTAGACGATTAAGATAAATGAATCCCAGGCACCCGGTGCAACATTTTGAGGGTGAGGCGATGCATATGCTCATCGCATAGGTCTCCAAATAAAGTGACAAGGAATCCATGCTCAAAGTCACAGTGTGCAGACGTAGTTGGTGACAACTTCTTGCAGATCATCCCGTTTTTGTGCAAAAAACCAACATGTATTTGCTGCGCGTTTTGCGTGTATAGAACCAGTGCATACGATATATCCTGAGGGAGCGGTCCCAGGAAACAGTCAACACTGGGAGAGCTCAACGGTCGTTGTAGAGTGGGTATCTGAGTAATGACCAAGGCTGTGTGCAAAAACCTCGTTGCTAGTCGCAGTGGAATAAGCATTTCCTGCGGCCTGAGTTCGTGATGCATTCGTTCAGACGATGGTCGAATCTTTAAGAATGTCACCATTGGTGACGCGAGAAGAACGTCTGCCTCTTTTGGTATCAGTTGCAGTCATTGCAGTGTTTTTTAGCATGAGGGTGATTCGGAGGCTACCTGGGAGCGAGGAAATAAAAATTTTAGGGTGCACATTGGACCATTAAAGTAAGATTAAGAGAAAGCATCTGTTGCGCGGTGGTCCGAAGCCCTCCACTACGGCACCTCTTTCTCCCCTTTTTTCGCTCCCAAGATTCCTCATTTTCCTTACCGCTCGATCAAGGTGTCCGCTGAATATTGTGACAGATACTGAGCCTTTTCATTAGTGTGAATAAATTTGATACGCCGCTGATGCCTCCTATACTGCGTCTGCTTCTGTGTGTTGTGCGGTGCGGCATTTGAGGAGGCGCCAAATTAAAGGCGCCGCACGGACGTCTGGATCGACGCCTGGCGAGGTCAACTTCGTAATAGCGCGAATCGCCTGGTGACGTCATCATTCGTTGTGACGTCACGACCGGATGTGACGTCATTATAACGGCACATCCGGTTATTATAAATGGCCGTATGTGACGTCGTGGTGACGTCCTATTGTCAGACTCACTTCAAGGCCCGATATCACCACTGAGACGTCATACTTTCAAGGTAGGGCCTACTACATCACTGACAATGTCATAATTAATTTCAAGAAACGTCATACTACACCACTGATGACGTCGTCATTTCTTTTAAGGTACGACAAACTATACCACAGATGACGTCATCAAACTAAAGCGTTAGGAAAGACGGATGGGCACGATCGTGGCCGCGAGCATGTGCCAGTAAAGGCTTTCGCCTTAAAAGAGATAATGATTATGAAGGCAACAAGGTTGGGAGCAGCTTGCTGAATTATTCTGTGGCCACGTTTTGTAGGCCCGTATGGGGCTGGAGTAGCTTTGCAGGCCCAGTTGGTGCTGGAGGAGCTTAAGTATAAGCTTGAAAGAATGCATTGTTGGGCTACTTGGTGACAGTTCATCCTAGGTAAAAGGCGTCAAAATACACACGAACACAAGAAAGGCAATGTCATTGAGCGCCACTCACAGACACTTTTATTGAGCGTAGGCGTTAAATGTTCTGTTCAGGTGGGAAGCCTCCTCAGTCCAGAAAGCTCTGGAGCCGCACCTTCTCCGTGGCAAAAACACGCAAAAATATGGCCAAAGTACACGCAAGGAACAGCTTCACGAATCATGGTTGATGTTGTGGTATACGACAGAAAATGTTTCTCTCCGCCTTTAAAATACCGAAGTGTGACTGACGCATATGCTGTCCTTCTTCTTGACAAAAGGGGCCTCGATTAATTATCTAGCTTTGGTGTCTTAAATATTTTCTGGACAACCCGCGTTCCAGAATATCATGGCTCTCGAGATCATGACGGGCAAGGCCTTATTTTCTTCTGCAAATTTGGCCCTCCTTTATTTTGTTCAATTTTTTCTCCGTGCGTCCTGATCCTATCATTAATGCAGCGTCCAGTCTGTCCAACGCATCTACGGCGGCAAAAGAGGGGGATTTCATACACTACCCCTACGGCGCACCTCATAAGCCGTCGCTATGGCTTTGTGCCACAGCCTCCTTCTTTTTCTTCGCTTTATTTGCGGGAGCACAGGCTTCGGAGCTTTTAGGGGGCTCAAAAGTAGAGCGGCACATCACGCCTGCTCTTAACTTTTTTAAATTGTGGTCTAGTTTTTGTATATGTATAGCACCACCACGAGTATCATCACCTCTTTTCGAGGGACGTCATCCCCAGCTCTCACTGCGCTCGCCTTCATTTAATGCAGCAGGTTTTCGGCGACGCCAGTCACAGGAAAAAATAGAGTACCAGCTGGAAACAGTTGGCCAATTGGCTTTGAAAACTTACGTGCACCTTGTAAGGACATGATTCGCTAATAAAGTTTTTCCTCCTCCTCCGCACTCGCAAAATGCCCCTTTTTTTCACGAGGAGAATTTTTCCAATAAAAGTGATCTTCGCAGAATTCAATACTAAGATCTCAAAACTGTAACATATCACAGTCGCTTCACATGTAAATCTTTAGCCATTGCAGTATTGTCGAAAACCAGCCAACACACCCCTCACGCGTTCATCGAAGTTCAAACTTCCGTTCTTAGTAAAAACAATCAAAAAATCTTCACCACATTTAAACACTTTACGAACGTTCATAGCTTATAATGTCTGGTGTGGAGTTTTGTTCATTTGGGAAAGAAAATTATAACATGTAACAGCTGCAACATAGGAGCCTATACCTATGCCAGCTTTCCGCAGAAAACACTGCTGACCAAACGTTACCGAAGTGGATTCTAGGTAAAAATGTTAAATTGTCAATGACGACAGCCGCACTATTTTTAAAACATTTTTTTCTTCATGAATTGACTGCCATCTATCGCCTAATGTCGAGTAAGGCTGACTCAAAAGAGCACAAAATATGCCTTCATGAGGGCATGGACTGCCTTCTTAAATTCTCTAAGCCAGCATCTGCGCGTCGGTAGTATACATCAATCGGGAGCATTGCCTTTCTTCAGGGACAAACACTTAAGTCTTCTATAAGCTAATAAAGACGACGGATTACAGCAATTGTGATATTCTATTCGTTTTGTCTGTACACACGGCAGAAATATGCAAGATATGGAACGGTGCAGATGCAGTATTGCTTAAACTGGTATAATACTAAGGAAACCATAGGAACACTAGGTAAAGTGGAAACAGATAGGACATCAGAATAGATGGACGTTAAACTAGCGCAGCAGTCACTATTGAGTGCTAATAAATATATAATTCAGCGCTGTTACAACGGCACAAATATTGAAAAGTTATCATAAAACACAAGTGCCCTTGAAAGTGTTTCTGCATAACTGATATGACAGTGATCGCGCATAACTTTTTTTTCTGCCTTAAAAATTGCTTGCTGTACTGTCCTTTTTTTGTCAGTTTTATTTCAGGCTCAAGTAGAAGCAAGAGACCAAAACAAGGCAGCTAAAGAAAAGGCTTCCTCCTTTTTGCAGTCTGGAAAAACGTTCTGTTTGGTTTGGTTTGTGGGGTTTAATGTCCGAAAGCGACTCAGGCTATGAGAGACGCCGTAGTGGAGGACTCCGGAAATTTTGACCACCTGGGTTTCTTTAACGTGCACTTACATCGCACGGTGATACAACTAGCCAGTATTGTCAGGTGGTGATAATGTCGTGGATAATAGAACAAAGTGGAAAACATTCACAAACCTTTGGAGGCAGAGTTAGGCCCACAACGAAAGAAGCGACACGGTGGAGGTTATAGCAATAAAGTTGCTTGGCATTTTCCAAAGAACCAAATGATGGGTACACCCGGCCATTCACAATTTAAAGGCGATAAATAACAATCAAAATAATAGTATACAAAAACAACTAAAATAATATAAAACAATGTATAGTCAGTTGCACACGGCTGCGATCATTCGATACAAACCTACACCCATCTCGAATAGTAATGTCATATTCCATCAGCTTCCAGCCTGAACAACTAAGCTTTCCGAGCTTCTTTGCCAAAGAAATGTCGGTGCCGGAGGGCATGTGGCAGCAGCACCAGTGTGTCAAGAAGCAACCGGGAAATATGACAGGCACATAATACGGGTTTGGAGGCCTTTAAACAACCTAATTATGGAGGGAGATATTTTAGAGAACAAGAAAAGCTGCAATGCTTATAAGGCGTGAAGCATGTTCTGCAGCTGCAGTCAAAAATTTATGAAGGAAAATATTATCAAACAATTTTAACTTCAATCATGCGCTTATGTGCACATCGTTATTGTGACTCTATGGGTTGCGTGCTGCAGCACAAAATATCAAGCAATCTGACTCTTATAGAAGTGCATTTCTCTCCTACTTAGCCGATTTCAAAATCTTTTGCCAATGGGTGCACATGCACGCCAATACTACCTTGTCACAAAATACACAAGGTAATAGCTGCCTCACGTAACAAAACTGATGAATAGAAACATATTCAGTGACAGTCCAGCCACGCTAATGTTGCAGAGGTTAAGCAGATTATCTGTTGCATAATTTCACCAAACAGCATCAGTACCTTCAATGCATGAAAGTGTAAATGGTCACATACGTCAAAGTGGAATCTAACATTGTCAAAAGCGGTCGACGAGTGAGTGGTAGTCTTATCTTTCATGTACACAGCAATGAAAGCCAATGACCACTAAACAATTGAATGATTTCTCTTGTAAAAAGTTGTTGAACGTGTTTAACTACATGCTACAGACTAAAGAAGCGATAGCAAACAAGCATAAAGACAACAAAATACAAAGGGGCAGAGCTTCCTTCACTCTGCCGTTTGTGGAAAAGCACAGAGGGCAACTCAGATTGCACCCCAGTAACACGCAAGGTAGGTTACCAGGAATGGACTCCGGTATGGTAAACAACTTCAGACGCATCCACCAGGTTCTCTGTGTGTGTGTGTGTGTGTGTGTGTGTGAGATCGGAAGAGCGT
>JAJIZL010124950.1:98670-125051 GCA_023969395.1 Amblyomma maculatum | reverse complement strand
AGCTTTTTTTTATGGTTCGGCTTCTTTCGTGCTGTTCAATGCTTACCAACATGTAGGCCTTCCCTTTTGTTTATATGTATGCGTAGACATATATATATATATATATATTATAGGAGACGAAGAAAACCCAAAACTAAGTCGCTTTGTTTTAGAGAGCATAAAAAAGCAATCTATTTCCAAAATAAAACATTTGCATAATTCCACTACAATATCAACCAACGCGCTACATTATTATGAGGACAAGGAGCGCCAACAGGCACTGCAGCATTGGCTGCTTTGGCTATGTAAAAAACAAAATGCAAAATAATTAAGCTACAAGTCAAACCGCGCTCAAATTTAAACTATGAAAGTAAGAAGTGATCAATACAAAACCAGTACGTAATGAACATTTTACGTAACAGTTGTAAACGCTTGGTGCCCGACATTCTAGCTGACGGTTATGGTTAACCTTTTTTCTTGCAGTTAAAAGCTGAGCAACATGTATGCCAACACTCACGCGAACGCGAATGCGATGGCAGCACGCGCGAACAGAAATGCATGTGTCGCTTAGCTCGTCGCTCGGACCTGCCGAAATAAAAAATATCGCTCGTTCGCCCGGATTACATGCGCGATCAGCCAATAGCATGAACCCGAAGCGTATGCCACTGCCGGTCCTTTCGAAAGCTTTCTTTTTTTTTCCTTGCAGTGTTGCAGTCTGATTGTGCATTGCCGCGTACATTTCTCGCTTTGGACGAACAATAATGAACGGTCAAGGATTCTACGAACGTCAGATTGCGACAAAAAAATAAAAAAGCTCATGTGACCACTTGCGTGAGCACCATGTAGGAGTAACTCGCGCCGCAATGTGCGCGCCCCTCGCAGCAGAAAGGCAAGTATGTTCGGCCACGCAGCGCAAACACTGCGGATCTGCTGTGCGTAGGTCGCATTCGCCGTTTGTTCTCCTTATTCGCGGCATTCTATGCTCACAAATTAATTGTTGGGTTGCAGACGGTGGGTTGCTGAGTTGCGCACATTTTTACTCGCTTGTTAGAATGTTTTTCACGTCCCCAAATTATCTTTACGAAGCGCAGCGGCGAGAATAGTGGATCGCTGCCGCGCAACGAACTGTGAATTGGAAATCATATCCGGATTATCTTGGAGACGTTCTTCCTAAAAGAGGACACCATTACCTTCCCTGCGTTGGCAGTCTTTTTCAAGACCGTGGTAAAAAGGAAACAAGGGTTACTCATAGGCATCTGCAATTATCTGGTGCCGATTGGCATGCCTGACTGCGCGTGCAATGTAGAACCACCTTGCGCGGCCAGTGCGACGTGCTCATGGACATAGTTGACCTTTATTTAGCCTATCCTGTAGTCTATATTTCCATGTTTACGAAAGCTTGCATGAACACCAGAACAATGCAGAGAATTACTAACGCAAATGTAGCGTTTTATTTGCGTATTTACTATATGTCTTTCTTGCACTTAGTTCAGCGAATTGGTCTTCGTTACTGTTTTCGTTGTTTTCTTTCACTATTTTTTCTCCCTCTCAGCTCGTTTTTTTTTCCTCCCACACCCTTTCGTTCCACACTGTGCCGCCACTTTTCTTCTCCTTCTGGGCAGTTTCATTTGTCCTTACTTATTCGTGGAAGCTCTGAACAAATCTTGCCTTCATTGCATGCCATCGCCATCCTTCCCCAAGCAAGTGGTCGAGTGGCTCGCTGCCGCCTGTTGCCTTCCTCCGTGCTAATTTATTTTGCGGCAGAAAACTTGAAAGTGTGGTTAAAGATCGCATTCATGTCAGGATTTGAGGCAGAAAGTTTTTTCAACGAAAGAGAAAAATTGGGTTTTTATAATATTCTCACTGTGTTGGTGCCTGGGGATAGCTTAACTGAGCCGGTACAGGTGAAATTCCACGGTCCGAATTCTAGGTACCTCCTGCAAGTGCGGAGCCGATTCACTTCGTGTTTCGCTCCGAGCGCCACCTGGCATTTCTCCTTCCTTAAGCGTGACGCACACGGCACACGTGCACACAGGTGGACAAAAGCAAACGAAAAAAAAAGTTTGCAGATGCCGTTTTTCAGTGGCCGCGCAAAATACGGCTTCATGCGTAAGACAGGAACTGTCTCTGGACGAGGTAGCCGACGGCCTCTCTGCTCTCGGCCATCTGGGAGCACCTCATAGTTAACGTCGCTGAGGCGCCGCAAGATTTTATATGGTCAGAAGTAACGGCAGATCAGCTTTTCTGATAGGCCACGGCGTCGAACAGGAGTCCACACCCGCACCTGGTCCCCGATGTTGTAGGAAGCTTGTTTGTGGCGGAGGTTGTACCGGCGTGAATCCTTGTCCTGCTGCTGGGCGATGTGGGCGCGTGCTAGTTGGCGTGCATGCTCAGCATCTTGGGCAAAGTGATCGGCGTCGGTAGAAAGCTCGCTACCTGTTTCGCAAGGGAGCTTTGCGCCCAGCATCGTCCGAACCCCCCTGCCGTAAACTAGACGAAACGGCGTGAAGCGTGTCGTCTCTTGAACTGCCGTATTGTACGCGAATGTCGCATATGGTAGGATCGCATCCCAAGTCTTTTGCTGTGCGTCTACAAACATCGCCAGCATGTCCGCGATGGTCTTATTAAGCCTTTCCGTCAGCCCGTCGGTCTGCGGATGGTAAGCAGTAGCTTTTCTATGCGTCGTACCGCTGAGAGGAAAAACTTCGGCCATCATTTGTGAAGTAAAGGCAGTGCCTCTGTCAGTAATAATACAGGTCGGATAATACACCGTGCCGTAATATGATTCGGGAGATCGTGCGAGAGGAGCTCCGCCGATTGATGCCATCCTCGCAACAACCGCAAGTGGCGACGCTTGCGGATGTCGTCCGTGAAGAAGTCCAGCAGGCGCTGGGCGTTCCTCAAGCGACGGCTGCGACTCTTCCAGTACAAGGGGCAACAGCGATGAACTACGCTGGTGCATTACGTCGCCCTGCGCCCCGACGTGATGACTTTCCGAACCCTCGCCGCTGCCATCCTGTTCCTGAAAACCGCCCCTTGGTCCCCGCCCGCCAAGCCTACCAACGACCCCCAAGCCCCAGAAAGTGCGACGCCTGGAGGACAGCAAACAACCGACCGCTCTGCTTCCATTGTGGTGAGGCAGGACACATCCTCCTCACAGCCCGTACAAGCGGATCGGCCTCCGTGGTTTCGCAGTCAACGCCCCACAACCCCGTCCTGGCGAGCAACCACAGGAAATCAACGACTTCCTGCGCAGCGGAGAGCACTCGTCGCCAAGGCGTCTGTCACGCTCCCCATCACCGTACAATGCCCGATATGCGTCGCCGGGCCGCGGTTACGTGCAAGGATGGTCTCCTAGCCCCCGTAGGGGAAGCTAAAGGCAGCAACTTTTGGAAGTGAGGTTGCTCAACGGCGAAAAGACAAAGATCCTCCGCCGCCGACGACCGTTAACGACGACTCAACCATTTGATCGCCGCTCCACACGACGACATCGACGACAACACGACCAGAGTGCAAGCAGACACCGCCGCCCAGCGAAGTAACAACGGTATGCCCCGGCCATAACCTGAAGAAACAACGGAGCCGAGATCGGACACTAAGGCCCGCGTGCAATGCGAGGACGCGAACAAGTGACCTTGAAGTTGATATCGACGGTCGCAGAGACACTGCCCTAGTAGACGCCTGAGCTGACTATTCAGTCATTAGTGGACCGTTAGCCTCTCAGCTCAGAAAAGTTACCACCGCTTGGGATGGTCCGCTGATTTGCACCGCAGGTGGCAACCTGATTACTCCATCGGACGATGTACTGCAAGAATAACCGTAAATGGGCGTAATTACCAAACCAGTTTTGTAGTCTTGCAGCCGTGTTCCCGCGACGTGATTTTAGGCATGGACTTCCTAAATGAAAATGGGGCTATCATCGACCTCCGATCCAAGCTCATCAAGCTCTCTGCAGACAAAGTCATTCCTGCTACGACGACGTCGATGCAACACATCCCTCTAAACGTCCTCGATGAAGAATTGACCGTCCCGCTCCGATCAACCATCGCAGTCTGCGTAGGTAGCGCAAACGTCGAAACCGCTGAAGGCATCGTCGAAGGAAATATCCAATTGCTCTTAGAACGAGGTGTCGGAATCGCAAGAGGCATCGCGAAATTCCGGAGATGTCAAGCTCAGGTGCTGGTAACAAACTTCACCGAAGAATACCGGCATCCCAACAAGGGCACGACGATCGCTTTTCTCGACAAATTAGCCGACCTCAAAGATGTATTCGCCGTCCACGACCACACGCTGGAAGACGCACCGGACCGATTCCGTCAGCCCAAATTTGACATCAACCCGGCATTGACCCAAAGCAGGAAAGACCAGATTCTCCGTCTTCTTCGAAGCTACGGGAAGTGCTTCTCGTCATCATCGAAGGTACGACAAACGCCACTGGTCAAGCACCCCATAATAACGGACGAACACGCCCGACCTCAGCGCCAAAGCCCTTATCGTGTATCGCCGCGAGAACGCCACGCCATTCGCGATCAAGTTGAGGAAATGCTCCGTGATGACGTAATCCAGCCATCGAACAGCCCCTGGGCGGCACCAGTCGTTTTGGTCAAGAAGAAAGACAGCACACTTCGCTTCTGCGTTGATTACCGCCGCTTGAATAGCATAACGAAGAAGGATGTCTACCCGCTTCCCCGCCTCGACGACACTCTCTACCGTCTCTGCAATGCAAGGTACTTCTCATCGATGGACCTGAAGAGCGGATGTTGGCAAATTGAGGTCGACGAAAGAGATCGCGAGAAGACCGCATTCATCACATCGGACGGCCTTTATGAGTTCAAGGTGATGCCATTTGGCCTCTGCTCCGCATCAGCCATGTTTCAACGACTAATGGACACAGTCCTGGCAGGCTTGAAGTGGCAAATTTGTTTGGTATATTTGGACGACGTTGTTGTCTTCTCGTCAAACTTTGCAGACCACCTAAAACGACTACAGACAGTGCTAGAAGCCATCAAGTCATCGGGACTAACGCTAAAAGCAGAGAAGTGTCACTTCGCCTACGAAGAACTCCGGTTCCTAGGTCACATCGTTAGCAAGGACGGTATTCGCCCAGACCCTGAGAAAACAGCTGCAATCGCACAATTCCCACCGCCTGCCTACAATAAAGCTCTGCGCCGATTCCTTGGGCTGTGCACTTATTATCGACGATCTGTCAGAAACTTTTCACGGATCGCCGAACCGATGACGCAGCTTACAAAGGCTGACGTACCTTTTAAATGGGAAGCGCCACAAGGAGAAGCCTACGACGAACTTAAGCACCGCCTGTAATGCCCTCCTGTATTTGGCCACTCTGATGAAAACGCCGAGACCGAAATTCTCACCGACGCGAGCAGTGTGGGCCTAGGAGCCGTTCTCGTCCAGAAGAGTGCCGGACAGGAGAAAGTAATCGCCTACGCTAACAGGTCCCTCACAAAAGCCGAAGTCAATTACTCGACGACCGAGAAGGAGTGCCTTGCGATCATCTGAGCCACTTCTAAGTTTCGTCCATACCTATACGGCCGACCATTGAAGGTGGTAAGCGACCATCACGTGCTCTGCTGGCTGGCTAATTTGAAAGATCCTTCCGGCCGCCTTGGGAAATGGAGCCTACGACTTCAAGAATTTGACATGACTGTAGTCTATAAGTCGGGCCGGAAGCTTTCCGACGCAGACTGCTTATCCCGCGCTCCCGTCGATGCTCCCCCGAAGGACGATGACGACGACGCCTTTTTGGGACCGGTAAGCGCCAGCAGTTTCGCAGAACAACAGCGATCAGACCCTGAGCTGAAAGCGCTAGCCGATTACTTGGAAGGAAAGACAGCTTCCCTTCCTGGTGTGTTCAGGCGATATTTATCATCCTTCACTTTAAAAAATGGCCTCCTAGTGAAGAAGTACTTCGCACCCAACAAGACAACGCAGCTTCTCGTAGTGCCTAAACCCCTTCGGCAAGAAATTCTGCAGGCGTTGCACGATGAGCCCACAGCAGGCCACCTCGGATTTGCGCGCACGTTGCGTCGAATCCAGGAGAAGTATTACAGGCCGCGACTGCCTGCCGAAGTTGCCCACTACGTGAAGACGTGTCGTTAGTGCCAACGACGCAAGACGCCGCCGATCAGACCAGCAGGAATACTAAACCCGATTCCGCCCCCAATCCTGCCCTTTCAACAAATTGGGATGGATCTCCTCGGCCCCTTTCCATCTTCGTCTATGGGTAACAAGTGGATCATCGTGGCCACTGACTACCTTACCCGTTACGCCGAAGCAAGAGCACTACCAAATGGTACCGCGGCAGAAGTCGCCAAATTTTTTTGTCGAACAAATTCTCTTGCGACACGGCGCCCCAGACGTCTCATCACGAACAGGGGAACGGCGTTTACGGTAGAGTTTACGCAAGCCATCCTGGAATACAGTCACACAAGCCATCGGCGAACAACTGCGTACCATCCCCAGACCAATGGCCTTACGGAGCGCCTGAACAAAACGATCGCGGACATGATCGCTATGTACGTGGACGCTGAACATGAGACCTGGGACGCCATCTTGCCGTACGTGATCTTCGCGTATAACACGGCAGTCCAGGAGGCGACCAGAGCGACCCCTTTTAAGTTTGTGTACGGCAGGGAGCCCACGACGGCGCTCGACGCAATGCTGCAGCACGTAACCAGCGAAGACAACCTTGACGTCGCCGCCTACCTGCAGCGTGCAGAGGAAGCCCGACGACTCGCACGGCTGCGTATTAAAGACCAACAGCGCACCGACAGCCGACGATACAATTTACGACGACGCCACGCAGAGTACAATCCAGGAGACCAAGTGTGGGTATGGACGCTCATTCGCCGTCGCGGATAAGTGAAACGTTGTTGCGTCGATACTTTGGGCCATAGAAAACCCTTCTACGCGTCGGACCACTGGGCTATGAAGTCATTCCCGACGGAACGTCAGCTTCACAACGGCGACGCGCACGCCCAGAAATTGTACATGTTGTACGACTGAAGCCATATTACGCGTATTAAAGAATCTGTGGTGTTTAAACATTGCAGTGTGTATGTTTAAGTTTCTTTGTTTTGGAACATCGAGGCGATGTTTTTTTAAGGGGGGAGTAATGCCGCGAAACCTTCAAAACAGTATTTGTTGTTTTTTAACAGCCGCAGGCATACAGGCTTATCCCTCTGATTCTGGACCGCATATCAGTTCCGTAGTCTTTGTTTGTTAATACTCGATGTCGCGAGTCACACCCTTATCAGTTTTGTTGTAGCGCAAGATGCACCGAGATCTGTCTCGAAGGTTCCGGCCACTCGGGTGGCTTTCCACAATGTTCCAGCCCGTGCTGATAGCTGTTTGCGACGTTATCTAGATCGTTCTGTGCAGCCTTTAAATTGAGCGTTGCTGAGTGTGACGGGCATTCTTTGTTCGAAGATCGACGAGCACGTTTGTTTCTATCGCTGCCGCTGAGTAGCTTAGTTCTTTCGCGGGCGCAAGTCAGCCCAAATAAAGAGTTTCTTTAGTGCAATCATCGACCCTTCATTTGTGTCGTCGACCTCGTCACCACTACGTGACAATATAACAGATGACGAACGGCACGAATAGCACTCATAAATGCCTTCCTCTATGGCCCCCACCATTACCGCGCCTGCGTTAGCACAACCACGCGGACCGATGATTTCTTGAGGTGAGAAGAAAAGGGTTTTGAGATGAAAGAGCAGTTAATGCCACAAGGCGGCCGTATGCTTCTGCCCTCATTATTGGCGATCTCAAGCGTCCATTATTTCATACGCGCTCTAATGACGCCGTTTTTCTGCATTTTTCAATCAAACCAAGATGTTGCTGAAGCGAGATTTTTTTTTTTTTAATAACTAAATAAAAAAGAATGGGGGGGGGGGCTGACGGCTGCATTAATCAGCTTGCCTGCTACCATCTTCTTTATTTGCATCTTCTATGGGCTCCACTTATCTCATTCATGAAAGACTGACACGATTGCTCGCGTCCTCGAAATTCTTGAGGGAAAGTCGTAGTGAGCGTCAGTGCGGTCGATGCTTCAGCTTTACAATGCATTATGCATAGGATTCTTTCGGTACAGCCTTCCTGCACTCGGTAACATCGGAGAAATGAACATACGAAATTTACTGAGCGTTTAAGCTGCGAACCTGCCTAAGATTGCCGAAATGTGCTTCTACGGCCGCTACCGTCCTAATTGCGCAGGAGCATGTCATCACTACGCCGGCGTGGCGCAGTGGTTAGGCGCTCGACTACTGTTCCCAAGGACGCGGGTGCGAATCCCGGCCTCGGCGGCCGCTTTTTGGTGGAGGCGAAAAGCAAGGCGCCCGTGTGCTGTGCGATGTCAGTGGACGCTAAAGAACCCCAGATTGTCGAAATTCCCGGAGTCCTTCGCTACGGCGTTTCTCACAGCCTGAGTCGCTTTGAGACGTTACCCCACAAAACCAAACCAAACCAACCAAACTACCTACCTAACAGTTGACGCTCTGAAGGCACAATTCCGAAACATCTTCCGGGTTCCTTCTCATCATCTGAACAGTCTTCCCATTACCAGGCCACGTACATCGTTTGCAGAGACCGTTGATGCACATCACGCTATTCTGCCGTCCCAGTTTACACCAACCTCTAGACCGGCCTCTCCTCTATGGAGCCTGCACCAACTCTGCGTGATCCTTTCAATAACCGGCATCAAGAGGAACGTCGAACTATCACCGACGAAACTAAATCAAGTGACTCTTGAATACTTCCTTGAGAACCATGCAAATCGTTTGCACGTCTACACCGATGGTTCAGTAAATGCCGTGAGTTCTTCAGGCTCCATGGCCATACCCTTAATACAGAAATAAAAGTTAGGAGAACTCATCAGACTTCTTCAACGCCCGCAGAGCTAATCACTCTTCGTGTCGCAATTTGGTTTATCAGTCACCACAGCCCTCAGCAGTGCTCTATTTTTACGGATTCCAAAGCTGCCCTGAAATCCTTACAACCTGCTCTTTGCCTTGGAACCCATGAGGAAATACGAGAACTCCATCACTATGTCATCAATAAAGGACCCGACATGATCTACCAATCGCTTCCAGGACACAGTAGCATAGCGAGCAACCTCCGCGCATACGAGGTCGCGCGAAAAGCCCACCAAGACGGCAATTGTGCGTTGATTCCTTTTTCCAGAACATACGTAGCGGGCAGGCTTCGCGCACTTACGCGGGAGCTCACGCTCGCTTTGTGCTATTCTAGCCAGTTTGCGAACTCCCTCTTAAAATCCCTGGACCCTGACCTGAACCTCCGTCTTCCACCGGACCTACCCCGACGTGAAGCAACTTTGCTATCTCGCTGTGGGTTGGTGTAGCGTTCACCAGCTATTGTTCATTTGTGACAGGTATGGCTAATAGCCTTGCAAGTGCGACCTGTGTATGCACCGAGACTGTAGCCCACAATCGTTCCGGGTGTCCCACATACAGTGCCGAAAAATAGTCTTCGCTTGTTGTACATCACGGGCCTGTACGATAGGCTGTATTTACTGACTATACTGACTTCAATTATTCAATTTAATGAGAAGCATTAATAAATAAAAACGAGTAGGAAAGGAGACTGCAGCCATTAAATAAGGAGACGCCTGCTTCTGGGAAAGAGAGCCATGGCTAGCCTTGACCGCCTAGAAGAGAGCAGACATTAGACTGCCAACCAAGATCCGTATAACACCCGATTCCGAAAAACATGCATCCGAAAATACACAAGGCCAGAAGAGAGGCAAGATCCGAGGCACACGAAAGAAGCCTCGCAGGGAAAAACACATATTGTACGTCGACGCGACCACATACAAAGAACAACGCGGAGTGGTAGCCAGTGTGGTTGATCACCAGCTTAAAGAAGTCAACTCCGCCTCGATCAAGAGCAACAACATTCTCGAGGCTGAGGAAGCGGCGATCGCTCTCGCTATCACCCACCAGGGTGAGGAGGCTGCCACAAAAATAATTACGGACTCGCGAGAAGCATGCAGAAGGTATAGCAGCGGACGCATATCCACTGTGGCCATCCGCATACTCAAGGTAAGAAAAATCAGCTTTTCGAGATGCTTCATAACGTGGACACCAGGCCATGAGACTGTCAAAGGTCACCAACGTGCCGACGCCAATGCCCGAGCACACGCCAACCGGGGGGCGCACAACGACGGGGAGCCGGACGCATTCACTAGACGCTATGGAGCCATCCTTGAACATCAAAGAGCCTTAAGGAGGATCTATCCACCTCCTCACGAAGACCTCAATAGAGAGCAGTCGGTTGCCTGGAGACAGCTACAGACTAACACATACCCCAATCTGAGTCTACTCAGTAAAATCCACCCCACTACATATGAAAATAAATGCCCACTATGCGGAGAACCCCCTACACTCTACCATGTTACATGGGCCAGTCAAGAAACACAGGTAGCACCAATAAACACCACGCCAACACCGGAGCAGTGGGAGGCTGCGCTGTCCTGCTCGACGCCTGACGACCAGCTCAAGCTGATTGACAAAGCGCGCAAGACGGCAAAGGCCACTGGGGCCCTGGACTGAGGGCCCACCAACGCCGGGAGAATTCCATTTGTGTAAATAGTTTTTCATTCATTCATTCATTCGTGCTATGGTCTTTCCAGCTGTAATGTATGGATGCGAGAGTTGGACTGTGAAGAAAGCTGACCGCCGAATAATTGGCGCGTTTGAATTTTGGTGCCGGCGGAGACTCTTGAGAGTTCCTTGGACTACCAGAAGATCAAATCAGTCGATATTGTCGACCATAAACCCTGACTGCTCATTGGAGGGTCCAATTCTAAAGTTAAAGCTCAGGTACTTTGGTCATCTGATGAGAAGAGATGAGTCGCTGGAGAAAGATTTGATGTTGGGAAAGGTTGAGGGTCACCGGAGAAGGGGTAGGCAGCGAACTCGGTAGTCAGATGGCATCCTCGAGGCGCTACAGATGAAGCTATGTGATGTTAGGAAGATAGTGAGAGACCGGAAAGCGAGGCGTGATATGGTCCATAGGGTCACAAAGAGTCGGACACGACTGAACGACTGAACTGAACTGAGGAAAAATCGCCGACCTGAGGAATCGGAAGTGGGCCTCCGGGTTGCGAGACGAGCACGCTAACAACTCGGCCACGCCAGCTAGATGGTTTGAAATGGACAAAGGCGCGTCTATTGATTGCGGTGTTGTCTCAGAAATGTCCCTTAGAGAAGTGTATCGTGGCGTATAATAATAATTATGACCATGTAAATTACAGAATTACAGAACACGCAGTTCAGCGAGTGGCAAATTAATTTTCCGCTGTACTTCCTCTTCGCTTGGCGTGCACGTAGCGCCATCATGCGTGTGGCGCAAGGAATAAGATAGACAGGGCATGGCCTCCAAGATCTTCATTGCACCGGCTCGGATCGGGAACGATATAGCCGACGAAGTACGACTGTAACTTGAGGCCCGGGCGTTTCGGCAAGGTGGCTGGCAGCGCTTCTACGTCCTGGAAGGATTAATAAATAAAAATTAGTATAGAAAGTTGCTCATGTACGAATTCGAAACAGAGCCTCCCTGCTCAGTGCGCGCCTCAGCCGCACCCAACAGTCATGCTTTGGACAAGTTAACGCGTTTTGTATCATGTGAACTACGTCTTTGTGTCACTCAAAATCACGACAAGCAAAGATTAGAGGTGCGAACGGGGCGCGGTAACGCTCTCGCGTTTCATTCTTAAGGCGGAGCTTAAGTGTCCTCCAAATTTTTCTTTTACTTCTTCCTACTGCCACAACGACAATAAGAAAGTGACAGATACGGCGCCTTCCTTTTCCTGTTAACAAATTATAGTTATATCTAGCATTGCAACGAACGCCGATAAGAAGCAAGCATTGAGACGCAAATGATAGGAGAGGAAGGATAGGCTTTTGCCATTCTTCTTTTAAGAGCACGGTGCAAGAATAATATAGGGGCTGACACTCTCCTCCCACCCGCGTGAGACAGCCGCCCGCTCGCGGCCAGAGTATGTTCGGCCGGTTCGGGCGTGTTGCCATGGCAACTGGTTAGAGGGCGCTGCCAAATGCGGGCCAACGTTGGGCGGCTCAATGATCTTGTCTAGCGTTCCTGCCATCTGCAATCCCACACCTGGGGCCCGATCATCGAAATTCACCTTCTCCTGGCGGCGCCATATTGTCTTTCTGATTGGCTCTGAAAAGAGTCACGCGATTCAAACTTGTGGCGCGAAACCTTCAGTTGAGGGAAGCATTTTTTACGGTTACGTCAAAATGACGTAGCCGTGAAAATTGATTTTAACCGGAGCTAGTCTTGTTGCCTGGATGACAAATACGAATGATTTTGGAGTGGAAACAAAGTTACTGATGGTAGTTTGGAGAACACTTACGCTCGATTAACCAATGTGATGAAAATAATGGCATACTGGGAAGGAGCAGATGCTCAAATTTGATTGGCTGGAGCTATTTCGCGTGAAACACGTGATACGCAAGCATATTTAGATTACGTCAAATTGACGCGTCATGACGTGACTTATGTGCCGCCATTACCGCCATTACAATTTCGCCGAGTGGCGAAGTACCCGAATTATGCTAATGAGACTATGGCGACAGGCAAACTGATTTATGCAGTCGTTAGCCTACCGTAGTTTCCTAGCTTGTTATTAAAAGTAAAAGGATAACTTTATATACATCTTGTATGGCTTTTTGAACGCAAAGAAAGACAAAATATGAGCGCGTATGAAATAAAGGATGCTTGAGGCCATCTCTAATGGGGGAGAAGCGTGCGGCCGCGTGACGGCGCTAACTGTTTTCTTATCTCAAACCCTTTCTTCCGATGGTAAAAAATCATTGGTCTGCGCGGTTATGATAACCCAGCAATGGCGGCGACCATGGAGGGAGGTACGCTTATGAGTGGTCTTCGTGCCGTTCGTCGTCTGCAAGTGGTGATCGAGGATTTGCTGCAGCATAGCAATGCCGTCAAATTGTCTTGAAAGATAGCTCGTTAGTACAGTCAGATCAGTCATCTGACGAGGAGTGTAGTGTGGTGACTTTGCAAGACGAGAATCGCCCTGCGCTCGGAGTATTGAGCTACTGGTGTTTTGGGTGTGATTGCCAGGGGTGAAACTCTCTAACGTTGGATGGCACGAAATGTATTCGTGCGGCCGAGCAACGAGCTCCCGGAATGTGTTGGGCTTCTGGACGGGTGTCGACCAGCAAGGCAACGCAGTCAATGAGCTGGAAATGGTGCAGCATGTCGAGCATCACAGAGGTAAGAGCAGTAGGAAAACCTGCAAAGGTTCATACAGCGTCATTAGCATTCAAGTTGTACGCAGGCGGGAAATGACTGAAGATTAAAGCAATAGTTACAGGACGCATGCGGTGAATCCGATATTTTTAATCAGCATTTTACGTTGCTTTCAGCTGCCTATTTCTACGGCTCATTATAATTTTCTTCAACTTCTCTACACTGCACGAACTTAAAAAAAAAAGAAAATTCTGAGTTTGCTCGTAGTTGTCAGGATTCCTTGGTTTGTAGTTTCGACGACCGAGAAAGGAAAAACAAGTATCGCCGGGTATAATTCGTTTCTTTAACTGCCAAAAAAAACAAAAAAAAAGTCAACCGTCATTCTACAATGTCCACCACCAAGCCGTCTGTATCTGCTACGTAAATTGTTCACTTAGGTGATAGGTTTTGCTCCGACCATTTCTTGCATTCATAGATTACACTTTACCGCAGCTTAGCTTGCAGCTTTGATGATTTTGAATGTTCCTGTGCCATGCGTGTTTGATATTTTATTTGCATATAACTTAGGCACTATACATTTGCAGGTGATCGTGTGGGCCTTGTGCAGCCGTTGCAGCACTTCCGATCTGAGTCATCATGTGGTGAGAAGTCCTGGGGCCATATTCAACATCATTAACCTCTCTGCTAGGCTTGTATAATCTGGGAGGCCATGTCTTGCCCCTGGACGGCCACATCAGACGTGAAAGTGCTATGCAGTATGGACAGAAGCTCTTTTTGAAGATCGCTACAGCTTGTAGTGTGTGCAGATCACATGACATTGACACTTGCAAATGGTAACCGCAGCAGGAACATCAACAAGTACAAGGAAGAGGACACGCAACATTTATATTAACTCGGACAGGAACAAGTTGATCACCTGCACTTGAGTTGGGACGTTAAACCCCACAAACCAACCTGCACTTGAGATTTGCACTCGCTGTCATGATTTTGGTACATGCCACAAGTTATCAATGTGCACATTCTTACTGCTTCATGTTTGATACCGTACCGCTCAAAAGCCGTCCACCTTTTTCATGTACATTTTGTTGATAGCATGTGCAAGAACCAAGTTCAGCTTTCTTTGGTGCTATAATTTTTTGTCTACCATCTGTAGACATACTGAGTGTATTCCTCTACAAGCGCTGTGGCCCTCGCTAAGAGCTGTCATTCTTTGTTGTATACTTTGCTTCTTTGTGTTCTGCTTGAACTCAGTGTGCATTTTATTAAGTGCTTCATGCCGATGAAATACAGGAAGGTACAAAAACGTTCTCCTTCTACCTCCAGAAGGGCCATTCTGAGTAGGACGTGCATGCACCGACACTTCACCATTCACTTAGGTGTTTGTGGCAAGCAGGCAATCTGCGATGTACTACTTCAGGGAGAATATTTGTCATACGCGCAGCCTGGTGGATGTTTCTGCAGTCGTTTACTATAACAGAGTCAATTTCGTTACACTTACCTTGTGTGCTACTATGGTGAAACGTGAGGTGCCCATTGTGTTTTTCCACAGACTGCAGAGTGAAGCGAGCTGTGCTTCTTTGTATTTGGTTGCCTTTATGCTTGTTTTCTATTGCTTCCTTCATATGCTGCATGTAATTAAACAGCAATCAACTAGTTTTCTTAAGCATAATTTGTGCACCCATTTGGTGGTCATTGTCTTCCATTGTTGTATGCACGAAAAATGAGGCCCCCGCCAACTTGTCGACCCATTTTGGCGATTTTAGATTCCACTTTTGCGAAAATTGCCATTTTCATTTTGCACTGCAATTACTGACGCTGTTTGGTGATTTTAAGCAAGATCCCAGATAACCTGTTTAACCACTGCATCATTTGTGTGGCTCGGCTATCAATGAACATGTTTGTATTCTTCAGTTTTTTTTACAACGGCAACTACTGACTTCTCTGTTTTGTTACTAGGTGACATTGATGTACATGTGCACCCACTGGCAAAAGTTCTTGAAGGTGGCTTTGCAGGGGAAAGAATGCATTCATTTGTGTATGAGACAAATTGCTTGACCTTTCATGTTACACTATGTAACCCATAGTCACAATAATGATGCACAAGCCCAGGAATAAAATAAAAAATGTTCGATAAGATTGTCCTTCATAAATTTTTTACTGCAGCTCTACAAAATGCTTCGCTTTTTTTGTGCATTGCAACATATCTTGTTCCAAAAATATCTCCCTCCATAATTAGGTTGTTTAAAGGCCTCCAAACCCCTATTATGCGGCTGCTATCTAGGCCAGTTGCTTCTTGACACATTCTTGCTGCTGCCACATGCCCTCCGGTACTCACATATGTTAAAAGAGGCTTGGTAAAGCTCACATCTTCATGCTCTAAGCCACTGGAGCATGGCTTCATCACTCGAGATGTCTATCGAATGATTGCAGCTGTGTATAACTGTGTCTTCATTATTTTGTTTTCTGTTAGTTGCTTTTGTAGCCTTATCTTAATTGTTCTTTGTGAGCTTTAAATGGAGAATTTTAAGGAAGCCCGGGCCATACATTTTATGCCAATCACTTTCATTTCATTTATGCAGAAGCACTTTCAAGGACACTTTTGTTTCATAATCACTTTTCAACATTTTTTTATATTAACTTTGGCGTCCACATTACCCGTACTGCATCGCAGCAATCGAAGCTGCATTTAATTCGTGAACTTTTTTCTTGAGAACCAGTACTTTGGATTAAGTATATCCAAGAACCATCTCTTTTCTTCAAGTAGTGTGCTAGTACTGAGTTGTATAACTATTCGCTCTCATAAGTGACAGCTGCACTAGTTTCACTTACACCTATCCTATTGTCACATTTGTTTTCTACGTTATCTAGTATCCCCTTGCTTTCCTATTATATCAGCTTCAGTAATCCTGTCTGCATTTAACCCTCAGAATGTGTTCCATGTTTTGCACATCTGCTATATGTACAGCCAAATTTTAACACCACAATATATTCTTAAGAAGATTGCATTCAAAAGATAACTTCCTGAAGGTACAATCCTATTGAACACAGCAGACATCATACTATCCATAAGTGAGCCATTCTTTTTCATGATGTATTAAACAATTTATTAACAAAGCGATTTCATTTTATCTTGACCACATTCATCTGTTGTTTCTGTGGTACAACCTCTGCCACAACTGCATCTATAACTTGGCTGTTGGCACCGTGGTCAAATGTGTTGCGAGCCAGCAGAGCCTAATGTAGCGTAGATGTTCAGCTATTGGCTTCTTGCTTTTTTTTTTTTTTTGATGCAGCAACGTTAAAGCCTCTTTTCTGCACAAAATGCGACGTTGTGAATGGAAAATCTTGGGCATGTTTCAGACAGGTGACATGGCCGAGTACTCAGTGTGATGTCTCTGGCTTCATCTTGAATGTGTGAGGTTATAAACCTTGCAGGATCTTTTAGTAATAAGATAGGCAACCCTTAGGCCATGAAAACGCATCCATACGGCTTGGTTAGAGTGGGCTTTATAGGTATCTAGACAAGTGGTCTTCCACATAATTGGGTAGCTTACAAGTGTACGCTACTGATATGTATCATAGAATAAAGACTAAGTGTTAGCAGTAGCAAAGTCGATTCACACGAACGAGAGTCTGCAGACAGGAGCGATAAAAGCTGTTGTGTCATAGCGGTAAATGCTGAGCTTACGAGTCCCTACAATTGTTTTTAGAGCATGAATATTTCAAGTGCTGTGCTGGTTTGCTTGATAGCCGCCACATTGAGTGACTTGTGAAATAATGCTTAAGGCTTGTTGTCTTCCTGAAACAAACATTTCTGCTTTTTGGTAGACGGCATAAAGAGAGTATTTTAGGTGTGGCAGGCATTTATGCACAGGTAAAATCATTCTTAC
This sequence comes from Amblyomma maculatum, assembly GCA_023969395.1. Lineage (NCBI taxonomy): Eukaryota > Metazoa > Arthropoda > Arachnida > Ixodida > Ixodidae > Amblyomma > Amblyomma maculatum. Next base: position 107,913 of record JAJIZL010124950.1, on the reverse strand, counting down.
ACACTCTATAACTACATAAGCTCTGTCCATAACAGAATCAGGGAATATTTGCTCTGTCCCAGGTGCCTACTACCATTTAAATGACGTTAAGTTCCATAATCTTTGATACTGGTAATACTGCAGAATGCATAGCATCCCTTGACTGTAGTTGCAGCCTAGTGGTTTGAGCATTTGGGGTCCAATCCTCAGTGGTGTTGGGTACTCATTAGAGTGAGTGCTTGTTTTGCTGGTGCTGGGGTTATCTTGGGCCAAACACTTGGAGAATGGGTTTTATGCGAAGCATACTAGCCGCACAACCGAGCTCTTCCTTGCTGCCACGCGCGCGGCCGCATAGCTACCACTTGACCTACATCGGCGCACCACGTGATATGACGTCACAACAGCTGTGAAAGCTGGTGCTCAACTCGTGCGCTTGCTTGCGGACGCGCAGCCTCCGCCGGCGGCCTAACTCCCGCTCCTACCGCTAGGAGATACTGACGTCACTCAACTGTATTGAAGGCGACGCACTCGTTGAGTCAGTTGAGCAGCGAGATGTCGGCCAGGGAGAGGGCAGCTCGCCAGACCGCAAAGCGCAAGTTACAAACAGCCACGGAAGCGGGAGAAGAACGAGAAGTACGGCTTGCCAAGCGACGTGCACAGTATGCAGCTAGACGGCAGCGTTCGACAACCGATGCCGAGGTGAAGGATGAAGCTTCGAGTACTTCTACTCGGTTCGAGCGGCGAAATGCTACCAAACGGAAAATGCGTGCTGAAGACTGATCATCATAGTGTATTTATTGGTTTGAGAAAAATAAAGAAAGAAGCAGAGTAACACATGAGTTGTTCTTGTCTATGAAATGGCTAACCAGGTGTAGCCAGGTAATGTCTTGTCTATGAATGGCTAACCAGGTATAGCCAGGTAATGTTTAATTTTTTAGGCTAGTATGCTTCGCATCCTAGGCTTAACCATAAGCTAAGCCAGGCCAATTTTGACCCTATCTTGTGTTCCCTTGCTTTGTATAGCTAATTTCTCTTCTTTGGTCTTCAAGGCCGTGCCACCTTTCAGATATGGCGATGAGCTGTCAACAATACTGTAACTACTTGAATGTGTGACAGCCTTTCATTTTAGGCTGTGTACTGTAGAGTGTGGAGTGCTGTAAATGAATTTTTTATTGTTTTTTATATATTAATTTTTAGTTTTTTTTTTTATAATCAAGGCTTCATGTGAGGTGCATGTAAAAATCGTGCCAAAAAGTACCGAAAGCAAATGGTACACCAATTGTTAGTCAACTACTAACTGTTGCAGGCTACAGGGAATGTGTTACGTGAGTAGCAGGTCTCTTAAAGTGTGTATGTTTTGCCAGAATAAAGGACAGAAGCTATACTGCAGCCTGTTGGAAAAACCATGCATATAAGACGCACTAGCTACAAATCATACGCTCATTTAAACAAGCCATCACATTTAGTTTTCCAGTGATATGCAATCAGAGTATCGAAAAAGTAAATTCCATGCTTTATTCCCATATTTATGCCCGTATTCAGGTGAGGTTCACTTGAGCATGTCTTTGAGTCAGGAATGTAGAGAGTGGATGTTAAACAGTTGCACGTTGGACGTGAGACGCTGCTGGAACAGCACGCAGGGGATGGCAAAGCCAATACAAATCATATAGTATTATCACCTGACATTAACGAACCTTTCCCAGAAAACCCAGAGCACCACCCGTTTGCGTTGCTGTCTCTCCTAAAAATAATGTGCTGCAGGCCACGTCAGCCTTGCAATTCATGCCTCTTTTTGTCTAATATTGTCCCTGTGCGTCCTTCTGCTTTTCTTTTTTTGTTGCTGTTACTTCCTACGGTGTCCTTAAAGTCACGCTTGTTTTCCCCTTTGACTCCCTTGCTTCACTCAGAGACAGACTCGGGCTTTGTGTACCGTGTGGACTGGTTGATGTGTGCATGAATGCTATATTACGATGGCAATTGCTTCAAGAAAATGGTTTCCATACTGCATCTAGCTCATCGTAATTAGGCATCATATATCATATTCACTCTTCATGTCTATTTCTTCACTTCCTTGAGCGTCAAATAGTATATGTGAAGGCATTTCTCTACCCGACCTCTTCACCCTTCTCCCCTCTGAGGAATCTTGCTGCACTGAAAGAAAGTGCCGGATGCTATTACAAGTGCAAAACTGGTAAACAGTAGCAAAAGAACCAGGCTGTATCTGATAAATTTTGTTTCACTTGTGACATTATGGTGTAATGTGTACGTGCATCAGACGAGCAGTGTTGCTACTTTTATAAAATGTTTTTAGGCAACATGCTCAGAAACCAAGGAGAATAATACCGACAGTTTTTTTTTATTTGAACGAGGTTTTTGATACATCTGCCACAACAGAGTGACACATTCCGCATGCGGTGAAATGTGCATACAGCGTGCTATGTCTAATTCAGGGCACATTAAATGCCATCAGCGTGAAAGCTAACCTGTTGCTGTCAGTGGGCATCTGGCTACACTTTTTTTATTGCATTTTCATTACTGCAAGAAAATAATATCTCCTTATTTTTGGGACGAAATTCGCAGCAACGTTTCCTGTGCGGCTTCGTGAAAACGTCACCGCCGCGATGGCTCAATAAATTATCGACGCTCGGCTCTCTGACCCGCATTATGTGCGTAGCCCAGCCACGACGATCGCATTTCGATGGAATTAACACGCTAAAGGTGGTCCGATGTCAGCGCAGGCTAACATCGCCAGATATATGGTCGAATCCCTGAGCTCTCCACTATGCGTGTTTTCACTACGCCGCTCCACCGGGCCAATGTCCGCACGCTACGTCACTGAAGCCGACACGTAGCCGTAGCAGACTTGCAAACATGATGGAAACAGTGGGCTGCCGCAGGCGGTTTCCAACGGCAGTGATACCTTGAAAAGGCCAGCGTTGTTGTCGGACAGGTATGTTTCCTCTCTAGTGACAAATGCAGCCCGAAAACCTGCTAGGCGCTTCCTTCTCAGTATTCGTAAACAAATTCTTTACACCCACTAGCTGAGAAGTGAATGTGCAAAGCTCGATCCTGATACTCGCCGAGTTCTCTGCGGGACTAAGTCCGTAAATGAAGCTTGCGCACAGCCACATGCACGTATCTCAAGTAAGGCATCGCTCACACTTAACGACCGGCTGTTTGTGGGGTTTGCGTGGGGGCCGAGCACCACCGTTCGCTCAGCCTAGCTGCTGTTGGAGGTCCGACAGTGTGTGTACCATGATGCACTGTGGTCGCAGCGATCGTAACTAATAGTACAGTACAGCCGCAACGTATACGTAAGTATCTCACTATCTCCTCAGCCTTGCCCTGCCGCGCGACGCGTATATGCGGCATAAACATGGTTCCCACTGCCCCTTTAGCTTCTCGGCATCCCAGCGTTGACATTTTTGTAATTGGCGCCAAGTAGCAGACGATGGCGTTATTTTTTGTAACCTTTCCTTGTTTTTTAAATTTTCTCATCAATTTATGTGTATATGCGTTTTCGCGCCGCCTAAATTTACACGTCACGAGTACGTCACAACCTGGCCGAAAAGGCGAATTTCTAGAATGGGGGGGGGGGGGGGGGGGGCAAACGCATGCGGTCTCTGAGACGGACGCCACTTTGTTCCGCTCCGCAAAAGCTCAATCTGCGAATGTGGTATTTGACTACTCACCTTCTATCCTGTGTTACCAACGGATACCTGAACCTTGAAACACCACGGGGACACCGGACTTTAGACGGTAGGCCCAATTTTCTGGATTTTATGAGTCTAAAAATTTCTGACCGAGGCCTAGGCCTAGCTCGACTCCGAAGCCTCGATGGGCGCCAAGCGTTACCCGAAGAGGCTGGGAGCGGCCCCAGAGCGTCCCGACTTGAGAAGAGCAAGATGATGGAAACCGTGAAGGGAAGAGACGCTTCCGCCAGCGATATTTTGAACGGACAATAGCTCATCAGAAAGAGAAACAGAAACGTGGCAGTCAACAACGCCCAAGCCGATAACGTTGGAACGCTGAGCCTACCCAAGCCCCGTCAAGGGAGGAAGCTGGCCGAAAAATCGATTGAGCGACAGCAGGAGTGAATTCCCAGCACCGCTAACAAGATCATCATTCGCCCCAGAGGCGCAATTAACAGTATTATCAACATTGTAGGAAGATTGAACTTGTCTCGAGTTATCATCCAAGCCGCCGGCCTGGATCTGACGACCACGAAGGGTGACATCATCTCCCCAAACTCTACTCAGCAATCAATACTGGTCGCTACCACGGATACCGAGAGAACATACAAGTACGCAGCAATTCAAGCTCTGAAGATAGTACCCAACATAATTGAAGCCAAGTCATACATCGCCATGCCGGAAGACGGAGGCAAAGGCGTCGTTCACGACGTACCACTCGAATATTCAACGGAGGAAATTAAAGAAATGTAGAATGGAGTGGGACTAATCCGCAAATCTCCGGTATTAGAAGATTGGGAGCGGGATCCAAAACCATTCTGATACTTTTCGAAGACTGGTTTGTGCCGAAATGGCTCAATTTCCAGGGAATCAACATGAGGTGCTACTTGTATAAGAAGAAATACCAAGTCTGCACAACATGCGGCGGGCTGGGACACAGAGCCGATGTATGCCCAGACCCGACCAATGTGAAGTGTCGCGGCTGTGGCTTGGAACATCTAGGCGCTGGACACACATGTGAACCTAAGTGTCAACTCTGCGGCAAAGACCATGTCCTAGGAGACAACAAATGCTGCGAAATATACAGGATACCCTACCTTTCAAAGAAGAAAATGTGGGAGAAAAGGCTAGAAAAACAATAACTGCAATCAACTTCAGGAAGCCAGGGATTTATCCTCTACTCTTCGGAACAAGACCACCGGGGACGAGAACCCCGATAAAGGAACCGGGCAAACACGGACTCACGGTCGGGGACCCGATCGAGATCAAGATCAAGCTCGAGAACCAGAGAGACCTCGAAATCCCGGGACACGAGCCAGGGACGAGGACCTGGCCTGCCTCCCAGAGATCCCAAGAATCCATGGGGCCAACTCAAGTCAGCAGACAACAAGACGGTAAGCTTCGTTAGCAAAACCTCCCAGGCTCAAAATAGAGAGATGGAAAAACTCAGAGGGGAAAACGCAGAACTTAGAGAGATGATCAAACAAATGAGTCGCGAAATTCAAGAACTTAAATCTAAATTCACCGAAAAGCCCACGGCTAACAGCCCGCCTGCAAATCAATCACATGAGGTACAAAAAACCACAAATTCAATTACTACTGATTCTACTTCAGAGGAATCAAACTGTATGAACTTGGAATTCACCCGGCCGCCACCCCAGAAGCGTAAAGGGGGAGAGACCGATCCATTTATAACCCTTAATAGAAAATTTGAACAACGTAATGACAAATTTGATAAGCAACTCGAGAATATTAACATGCTAATCCAGCAACTTCTAGGGGCTCAGGGACAGATGCAAGTGCAGATTCAAAATCTCACTAAACAAATGCAGGAAGCATCACTGGCCTTCTCTGAATCGAGTAACAGAATCGCAAAACTAGAAGGAACAATGGGTAACAATCATGGGCAAAAGCCATAATCAGAAAGACAACTCCACAATCTGGCAGTGGAACTGCCGAGGGTACCAGAGAAAGCGAGCGCTATTGCAACAATACATAGAACAAACTGCCGACAAACCCATAGCTATCATGATACAGGAGACTGGGAAAAACCCAACCAAATTGTTTGGATATCAAAGCCACAGCAGCCATAGGGGCGAAAAATCCAAAGTCACGACTTTTATCCAGAGAAACACAGCCGCTACTAATCACGAGATCACATCTCGGGATATAGAAGCAGTTTTAACTGAAATCATCACTGGAAAAAAAGACCGAAAGAGTATCTTTCTCTTGAACATATACAGCACTCCGAAGCAAAAGAAAGTTAGGTTACAAGCCCTACTCCGAAAAGCCCTAAAGATCGCAGGAAATAACCCGCTTATCATAGCCGGTGACTTTAATGCAGCCCATCTGGAATGGGGGTACAATCGGCAGGATCCTAAAGGCAGACAATTATGGGAAGACATGCAAACACTAGGACTCACCCTGCACACTGATCCAAATGCACCCACACGCACGGGTAATAGCGTCAGCAGGGACACCACCACCGACCTGTCCTTAAGCAAGAATGTAAGTACAGCGGACTGGAAAAACGCCGAGCAAAACCTAGGTAGTGACCACTTCATTATTGCGCTCACATTAGGAAAAGGAATCAAAATTAGAAAAACCAAATAACCCAAATAACCCAAAATCACGGAATGGAAAAGATTTAGGCAAATACGAGAGACCGATGGAATTGAGAAAATCGACGATATCGCTAAGTTGTCACAAACGCTAAAGAAACATGTGGAGGAAGCAACAGCCACTCTAGAAGACGAAGATGCACCGCCGAGTATCGATAGCAAACTCCTAAACATGTCGAACAAGAAACAGGACCTAGAGAAAAGCCTAAAAACACAAAGATGGAACCGTAATATTAGGAGAGCACTAGCTCGACATAATAAAGAGATGGAGACATATGCCATCAAACTAAATGAACAAAACTGGTATAGCAGATGTGATGAAATGGAACAAGGCATGAGCCTCTCCAAAACATGAAACATTCTACGACACATGCTCGATCCGGAAAAATCAAAAGCACAAGCCAACGTAAATCAAACTAAAGTTAAGAATGCCTTCAAAGGCTCGGACGAACAATTTACGAGTAAATTAATCGAAATCTACATTGGACAAACGGAAACCGAAACGTTACCAACATATGAGGGGAAGCCTAACCTAGACTTAGACGCCCCCATCACCAGGGCTGAAGTCCGAGCTGAGATTATTGGATTAAAGACAAGATCAGCCCCAGGACCTGACGGTATCACGAACACTATTATCAGAAATCTAGACGACGATTCAATCACAGCCCTGACAGGATACATGAATAAGGTATGGGAGTCTGGACAACTACCGCAGGCATGGAAAAATGCCAGTATAGTCCTCATACCCAAACCGGGGAAGCCGCCAAAACTAGAAAACCTAAGACCCATATCACTGACCTCGTGCGTGGGAAAGCTAATGGAACGCGTTATTCAGACGAGGCTTACCAAATACATGGAGCAAGAGAACCTCTGGCCACACGAAATGGTGGGCTTCAGGCCGGGGCTAAGCATACAGGACGTGATGCTCAGACTTAGATACGATATCATAACACATGAATCTTCAGATACAAAGACTATTATCGGACTTGACCTAACCAAAGCCTTCGACAATGTCAAGCATAAGGCAGTGCTCGAAGGTCTCCAAGAAGTTGGGGTTGGAATCAGAACCTATATCAAAGATTTTCTCTCTAACAGAGAAGTCACCATGAGCTTTCAAAGCGCCAAATCACCCACAATCACCTTAGGTAGCAAGGGAACGCCACAAGGCTCTGTCTTGTCTCCCTTTCTATTTAACATTGCTATGAGGGGGCTACCAGCACAACCAAAGCAAACACCGGACTTAAAATTTAGCATGTACGCAGATAACATAAATCTCTGGATAAATAAAGGTAGCGACGCAGAAATAGAGAACAAACTCCAGGCTGCCGCAAATAAGGTGGTTGAGTACGCTGCAGAACGCGGTCTATCCTGCTCGCCGCAAAAGTCGGAACTATTCATCTCCAACCCCAAATATAAGAAGAATAAAGCAGACATAAAGATAAATGTTGAAAACTACCCGGTTCCACAAGTAGAGAAAATTAGAATCCTAGGAGTGATCCTCCAAGCAAGAGGGTAGAACACAAACACCATCAAAAAATTGGAGAACTACGCAGCCCAAGTTACGGGCATATTCAGAAGAGTAGCGCTTAGAAGACACGGTATCAAGGAACGTAGTCTACTCAAAATGACACAGGCCTACATCATCAGTCGCATATGTTATGCCACACCTTTTCTCAATCTCAAAAAGACAGAACGTGAAAAAATCGACGTCATAATTCGAAAATGCGTCAGACGCGCACTAGGCCTCCCTGTCTCCACATCAACAGAGAAGCTGGAGAAAATGGGGATTCATATTACATGGCAAGAGCTCACAGCTGTCAGAATCTCTCAACTGGAAAGACTAAGTCAGACGGAGACAGGCAGAGCCATCCTAGACTGGGTCGGACTCCAATCAGACAGAGGCCCACAGATGAAAACATCTATCCCACCCAACATAAGGGAACACATACTGGTACCACCCTTACCTCGAAACATGCACCCAGACTACAACAAAGAACGCAGAGAACAGAGAGCCAAAGTCATCGCTAAAAGAATGAAACGCAAAGCAGTCGATGAAGTTGCTTATGTAGACGCATCATGCGGACGACATGGAGCAGCTGTCTCGGCAGTAGTAAATGGAGAAGGTGCACCTATAATTGCGGCTTCAACACGCACCCGTGACATTAGTACAGCTGAAGAGGTCGCAATAGCGCTCGCATGCACTGGTACACAGGCCAAAACTATAATCAGCGACAGCAAAAAGCCTGTCTGGAATTTTGCAAAAGGACGGATCTCAGAGGAGGCCAAAAAGATTCTTCTCACAAATCCCATTACTAGAACCATATCCATCATATGGATACCAGCACACGAATCTGTCCCTGGCAACGAAGCTGCGCACCTGCTGGCCAGAGATCTCTACTACCGGGCAGCGGTAGAACAGCCCGAATGCAAGTGAATTAAAGATTGCGCTATCACATACAATGAGATCACAGAATCTTACAAATTAGATCGAAAAGTATACCCTCCCCCAGATCGGTCTCTCACTAACAATGAAGCGCGCATCTGGAGGCGATTACAAACCGATAACTACATCTGCCCTGTCTGGGTTTTTTTAACACAGACCGGGGAGGAAGAAGATTCTAAATGTAAAAATTGCGGACAAAAAGGCACGCTAGATCATATAATATGGCAATGCGCCGATTCCCCAGGCGCCGGCATTAACATTGATAGTAGAGAAGCCTGGGAGGTTTGGCTGCGGAGCGGAGATCCCACCGTTCAGCGGCACGCGACCCGCCTGGCGGTTAAGGCCGTGAAGAGTGCTTGTAACCTCACCTGACCTCAGCCTGCGGGGCCCTCTTGACCCGCTCCCCGGCCTGCGTGCCGGGGGCGGTAGATGAAGGGCTCCTTTTCGGTGGAAATAAAGTTTTCATTCATTCATTCATTCATTCATTCATTCATTCATTCATTCATTC
>JAJIZL010124950.1:59415-98660 GCA_023969395.1 Amblyomma maculatum | reverse complement strand
TTCATTCATTCATTCATTCATTCATTCATTCATTCATTCATTCATTCATTCTAGAATAGGGCCACTGAACGCGCGCGAAGGAACGCCACGTGACAGGAGCGATGGTGTACCGTCCAAACGCCTACTCGTCGGAGAAAGTGTGACAGATACTGCGCCTTTCCGTTCCTGTAAGCCAATTATATGTAGCACGGCAACGAACGCCGATAAAAGACTTGGGCAACGGAATTTCAAGGCGTCAGCACCGCTCACCTAGGCTAAAGTGAGCTATACTCGGGGAAAACTTTCTGTGGCAACGGAATCAAAGCTACGGGGACGGGGCGTTATTAACTGTCTTACTACGCCATGTAGTTCTGAGTACCTGGCCTCCGCATGTCGGCAACACGCACGACATACGCTGTCAAAAACAGACGCACATTGCGAACGCGCGCAGAAATGGGCGGAGAAAAGCGGCAGACGCACCCCACCAAACAGCCATTGACACGAAGGCTGCGTATTAAACTCTCGCTGTACTGGCTAGTCTTGCAGTTTAAGCCTGATACAATAATAAGCTTGGTAGTTCCTTAATGATTTAACATTCCAGAGCATCACCTGCGAAATTTCTGGAGGCACTATATTCTTGTGCGGAGCGAGCTGGGGCGTTTCAGCTCCGTAGCTTCCACCGCATTGCCACAGAATGTTGTCGCTGAGTATAGCTAGCTCACTTGAGCGGCGGCGCGCACCCTGCAGTTCGTCTGCAAGCCGACCAACGTCCGACTGATGGCGCCGATATAAGCGGACGTACCGCCACCGCTGAACATAATATGGACGCTCCCGCTGGCGCAGTGCCAACCACTGAGTATAGTCTTGCACCGTGCAGAGACCTAACTTTTTTTTTCGGTGCGGCTTCCACGACTCGCCGCATGCCGCCACTACTGCATATGGCCCCGTCATGCTCCGTACCGTCGGCGCACACAATTGTGACTTTATCTGGTCGCCCGCGCTCGCTCGCGCTGTAGGGAGTTTCACCTCCTAAATGGTTTCTTGTTCCGTGACCAGAGCTAAGCCACTGCCTAATTTTTTGTTGGCGCGTGTTTTCGCGCGTTTTACTCATAAGATTGAGTACAAATGTCCAGTGGGCGTATTTTTAATGAAAGGGTGGTGGTGGTCGTAACATTTACTGCCAATATTACAGAGGGTGGGGGCGCAGCCCTCTACATGGTATTTGAGAGCTCCCGCCATGTTTGGAGGGCCCTCTTACAAAGCAAAGGCTCTCCGAGCGATAGCGCTTGTAATGATCTTGCGCTGGTATCTAGGAGGTACTGGTGAGTAGTTTCTCCCAGCAATCTAGGGCCACCTCCGTTGGAGCAGGATAGAGAAATTAGGGGCATGGCGAGTAGTGTGTGTAAAATGTCGCCAGGTTTGCCACAGAGCTTGCAGGAAGAAGAGAACTGGTCAGGAAAGCGGGCGTGGAGAAGGGTTGGGTATGGGGCTGTGCGCTTTTTTAGCTTGCGCCAAGGGGCAGCTTGTGTTATTGTGAGATTCGGGGCAGAGGGTGTGTAAGTACTCCTATTTTCGCGGTGGTAGGTGAGGATGTCACGAAAAGACAGCAGGCACTCCCCGGCATCTGAGGAAGACTGTTCCTCCCTAGCCTGGAAAGTGAGACCTCAGGGCAGGGAGTGAGCCTCCTCGTTATCGGGAAGGCCCGCATGCGTGGGTGTCCAAATAAGGGGGACAAATTGTCGGGATTGCCATAAACGCAAAATCCGATGGGTGTTGAATGACACTAAACCATTGGCAAAATTTAGGATAGCCGTTTCAGAGTCCGAAATTATGTAGGAGGCGAGCCTCAACAGTGTATCTGGTGCAGTCAATAGGAAGTTTTCGTGTGACTGCCTGGACATCCTTCAGTAATTGCGTAGTCCAAGCAGTGATGTAGTGACTGGAGCAGCTGTCCTCCAATCTGGCTTATATAAAGCTCGCTTATATGGCTTATATGGAGCAGCTGGCTTAAATGAGGCAAAACTGTTTAGGTTGCCGTTTTAAATAAGGAATGTGACTTTGTAATTTTTTTCTGGGAGATATTGCAGGGACTGGCTTCATGGCATGACCCTCGCGAGCCTATCGCACTTAAGACAGTGCTGTTAACGAGACACATTAAGCTGGTGAATACATCTACATCTCTGCGTGTTCATTTATCGCATGAAAAACGTGAATGCTTATAACAATTGTATAGCGTGGAAGCTGTAAAAATTGGCCGGCTGACCCAGTGCCAAAGAACCACGCGATAGGAACCGATTTTCTTCGTAACGGAATGCTTCATGGATATGTTCTCTCGACCACGTTTCACCGCTTGTCTAACAAAAGGAGTTATCGTAGGCCTTCTCTTGCGAGAGAACAACTTGACCTGACCGCTCACATTCAGTGCGAATTGCGCACTGTGTCAGACGTGCACATCTTAGACTGTGCGAAAGTTCCACCGCCGTGTTTGTAAATTTCCAGAAGGGCTTAAATCGTTCATGTGAAGAATTGTTTTCTCCCTTTCCTTCTCGTATTACCAGCTGTTCAACTAAAAATAAACTTGTTAAATGTAGGCTACTCTTACAATAGCCGCACTACAGCACCGTAGCTTGTTTTGTTTTTGTTTTTTAACACACAACTTCATCTGCGCCTGCTCGCCTGGTCGTGTGAAAACAGCTCGTTTTCAAACAGATCATTTGAAGATCAATCCGGCTATCACATATCACATACGCTACCTTCTTTCATGCTCTCATCTAGCTGCAGGAAAATGAGACTCTTACCTTGATCTTCCACCGGTTCGTGAGGCAGCTAACATCCGAGGAGCCCTGGACCAAGGAGGCCGACCAGCCTACTCCTCACTTCGCCATTTCCCATCCCTCTTTTTTCTTTATAAACAATTACCTTACCTCACCTCTTACCTTGTAGGCTCAATAGGCGACGAAATTAAAACAATACAGAACATCCTTTAACTTTTTCTTTATTTCGCACTCAAAATAAGAGACAGAATGAAACTTGTCACTCGTACAGATAAACACATTGCGGAATGACGACAGTGGGTGCTGGTGCGCAAGAAGAAACACTATTGCAAACGAAAAATAAAATGACTAGAGCTTACCGACGCCCGGGTCAACTGAAAAATAAAGTCGGTTTTTACGCCAACCTCTACGCCTAACATTAGTGCTTATATAAAGGGCATGACTTATGGAAAAGCACTCCCGGCACTTCACTGCGCATAATTCTCCTTGCACTTTGGAATGTCATGGCTATATCAACACATGAGTAGGCATCTCAGTAAAAAGTCACATTATCATCAGTAACCAGCTAGGGTGACTAGAAGAACAATATAAGCTCGTGCAGACATTGAAAAAATAGCTCTTCCTAAATGTACCGTGCTGTCACTTTTGTGCAGAACACGAAGCTTAACAAGATGGTTGCAGTTACTGATAGTCCTATTTGATGGACATACTGCGTTCTCTGCTTTCATCCCGTTGTCCTTAGAGCTTAACGGAAGTACCACGCTGTACAGAGAAAAGAAGCGCGCGTGATGCTTGTTGCGTGTTTCCTGTACTGAAGTCGCAGAAGGTAACCAACTCGAAAGCGAGTATATCGCTCCGTCAACTGGATTCCTGACAAGGTATATGCATCAACCAGTGTGGAACAATGGTCAGCCTAGCGTTGAACAGATTGCAGGTGAATTTGACTAGATTCCTCCAGGATACAAAACAACAAGGGGGGAAAAGTCGCAAGTGATGAGGGGACATCGTCTGTAACTGACGTAGTTTAAAATTTTGAGAAACGAAACTAGCAAGATAATGGAAGTATTGGAACGGCCTAAAGGCCGTGCTTCAAAAGGATTGTCAGGAAAACACTCGGAAGAACAAGTAGCGCAGGCTTGCCGCCGTTGCTTTACTCTTCGTCTATCCAGGCTGCGAGCCGCGTAAGTGACTTGTATGTCAGATGTGTATGCTGCCTTATGAGCACAAGCCACGTCCAAGAGGTGAAACCAAAATCTGAAAGCAAGCGTCGTCTCTTCAACCTTAATTCCTTTTGCAGATACGGCAATATTAGAGCAAAAATTGCTCTCCGTCGTTGTTTGCGTAAAGCATTCAGTGCCTGACTGCAGCCTGTTGTCAAGTCCTTACAAATTAAGCGGAGTCATGTATGGCCTCGAGTGCGCTTTTTTAGTTGATACTGTGCCGGCAACAGAGCTCCAGAAACGTCTTGAAAGTAATGTTTTCCGACCTCATGACGGAAGCGTTATCATAACACAGTTACGTAAAAGAGAAAAGCAGACAGCTTTATGCAACTCACGCTGACACGTTTGTCTAAGGTGGGACATCAGCTGTAGTAGCGTCATTAATCACATCAGTTTAACCACGTGTCTGAGGCGGCGATTTTGTGCGTTATGAGTTATCTTTGTTCCGGCCATTTCATTGCACTCTTTCAGCGTTATCCAATAAAACGGCGACTGTTGTAATATCATCCAAGAAAAGCGCAAGGCAGTAGTGGCGAAATTACGCATTATACCAGCGCGCTAAGGAGAGTGAGCCGCGAACATGACGTCATCAACGGCCTCGTAGTGCTCAAGACGATGTGGCTTTCTTCTGCTTTCGACAATGACAGTTCACATCATCAAATACCTTTCTCGAAGGGTTTGAAAGTGAGCACCATACCTTGCCTTCTTCAACTATATACCATTCTTTCCTACGCTCCTATCTGCATATTAGTGTCTTTGACTTTGCTGAAAAACTGGCGTGAGTTGCAAGTACTTTCATAAGTTTCATCCATTGCATCCCAAACTTCATTGCCTAACCTACCCTCTTCATGATTGAATGGAATCTCCATATTAACGAGACCCTACGTATTGTATTCTCTAGCGTCATGCTTGTTCTAGACTGCTCTATAGGATTTCGAAATTTTCGCGCTCTTCTCGACAGCGAATCCAGAAATGTACCTACTCCTTAATGGCCGTGTGTGGCAGCACATAGCAAAACAACGCAAATAGGAGTTGTTCTAGCACGACACGTGACGGATCATCGAAGACGAAGTTTCGCAAAGGGAATGGGGTGTCGTCCGTCACGTACGCAAACAGGACTCCTGCAACCAATGCAGCAGTCAGCTTCCACAGCGTCTATCTAATGGCGCGCGTCCGAAACTTGGGGAAGTGTCTTCGACGCATCCGTGCACGTCGTCGGGGCAATAAGCGTCCCTACTCGACTGGGCTGAGTACACAAGGAACAGGGAGGGCAGCAATGTGAACGAGGTGGGCGTAAGTGTATCTCCCTCCTAACGAGCCCAGTGGCCTCGAACGCTTGGATCGAAATTGGAGTTGTGCCGGACTTCGTAGTCGAGCAAAAAAACGTTATGGAGGGGTGAAGAGAGCACACAAGTGAAGCTAGTGGACAGAAAAGGGGAGCTAATAGCCTTGGCACTCCTCACTGCTTGCTAGTGTACGCCTGCCAACCTGGGCCCTCGTGCAGGCGCAATCAACGCTCCCGCCGTATAGCACCGATCGCTATGTGTAAAACCATTTCAGAAGAACCAAAAACAAAAGACTACTTTGGACCCGTGTTCGAACTGGAGCACGTTTGTTCCAGGAAGATATTTTTTTTTCGACTGTTCGCCAGACTATTGAATCGCCCTATCTACATGCGGCGCTTAGTATAAGCGTGTCCTAACGCGGGACTCTGCTGCCATGGGTAACGTCGTTCCTGCAGTCATTAGTTCCGTTCGAGGAGATACCGGGCCATGTAGTGCTGTTGCGCGTCCACGTACATACTCGTTCACCTGTAGGCGGTACGAACCGCCCCAGGTGTGTACAAACGGTGTTTGCGCTGCCCTGCAGACATCGACCGCAGCTACGCAGCCAACGAATGTCGCCATACGAGCCCCTACAAGAATGTCTTATCGAGTCTTTCTCGACTACTGGGACCATATGTTAACGCAACACTCTTTGCGGTGGAGCGTGTTTATTTCGGCCAGTGTTTTTCTGCGCATGGGCCGGGGTTTTAAGTTGTACAAGCCCATAAACCCCCCCCCCCCCCCCCTTTTTTTTATTGCCCGCCCTCGTCAGCTATCTAGAGGGAATTTATTTTTTACGGACATAAGCTATCAGCCAACTATTGAAAGACATGGTTCTCGTGCTTATCGGCCAAGGCACGTTGTTAGCAAGTCTGCCACCCATCAGCATTTGCAGCCGATTTTTCGATCATTTGAACCAAAGAGCACTGAAACCTCAGTCCATTATGAAAAGTCCGTCCTGCCTTCTGGTGCTTATTCGAATGACCAAACGGTCGTTCGGAATTAAATAGAAGGCTTAATTAAAGATGGCATTACATTAGGTTGCTTTGTTAAGAAGGCTCCTTAACTGCCATCATTCTGATTTTCCTGCGCGCTTCTTAAGTTCAGCCTTCATTGGAAAAAGTTTGATTTCACCTCGTTACATGGTTTTATTCCGTTGTTGGAGAGAAACTACGATCGACGCGGCAACATTAGGCAAAGCTCATGGTATAAATAGTTTCCGTCCTGTCAGTTTAATGTTCAGGCATAAACGAGGAGTGGAGCTTGGTCATAGTAAAAAGCTTAGACGCATGCTTCGAAAGACCTTTTGTCAGGCATAAATGCGCATCAAATGCTCTATATTCCTCCGGTAGGGAGTAAATGCAATATCTTTCACCCTCGCACGCACAAAAGAAAAAAGGAGTAAATGCGCATCAGGAAGAATGTTGCTTCGTAGAAGAGGTGTATAATGTGTCTTAGGCGATGTACAAGTATATTAGGAACACTTTGATAGTAAATGCACGGCACAGTTATCTAAGATTCCTCAACTGACATTCTGAACAGGTTCCCGAAAAATTACAGAAATACAGGCATCCGAGTGAAAGCGACCGGAGACTCGGGCACCGGTGGCATTGCATTCGCGCCCTCGCTGTAAGATGATGCCAGGAACAAATTGGCGGCTGACACTCTAATTCAATAACGCATTGCTTTAGCGACCGACATGAGGTCACATACTAAGACATTTATTTCACTTACAATCTTATGAGTTTTTTTAATCTCGCGACTTGCCCTCAACGGTGTTCTATTTATCATAAATGTTCCTTGGGTCTTATACGTATAGTAATGCCTCTTAATGGATGTCAATGAGACCCTTTATTCCAGCGAATGATATAAATACTTGCCTATGGAGGGACTTGAACAGATTGATGTGACTCTTTGCCTTGCACCATTACCTGTGACTTCCCGACAAGGAGTATGAAGCGGTAATGAAAGATGATGGCTTACTACACTTATTATGGTAACATGGGCTAAGTATGATCAATATAACTTTCACATGTATTCCTTTGTGTCAAGGCTGTACTAACTTAAAGCCAGCGCATTATGAGACATGTGTTCCCCGGTGTTCCCAACTGGGAAAGAGAAATGTTCTTAGTAGGGAGAGGTTAATTTGCCGTTATCATTTCACCCTTCGCCCCTATATCCTCGTGCAGAAAAGTATATTGTCGCGAAGATTAAGTAAATATGTCACTCGTGGCTTTTCCCTGGCGTCGTAATCGATAAAGTGCTATGAATTGCATTTTCTCCGCAATGAACACACTTCTATCCAAATTAGATTTTGTATTTCACTATCTCTGCTTGCGACAAGGCAAATCCACAGGACAAGCGAATAATTTAACGGCATATGCAATAGTTTCACGTTGTAGGGATGGTTGTAATAATGCATGTGCAGCAATTCTTAACAGGCCATTACTTCTTGCTCTCTTTTTAGCGTGTACACGAGATTACTATAAGATATCAGGAGCCTTTCTTATTAACCATCTTCCCTGCGATTCGTCCTTAACTACACTACAACGATAACAGACCACTCCCGTTTTATAAAAATTATCGTAGTTGACCATGGCCATTCACAAGAATCGTTTGCTAACCCTCCCTTTTAAAATTCCCGCCCCTCATGCGGTGACCCATATCAGATGCTCCTTTTGTTAACCCATCTTACTAACTGCCCGGAACCAATAATAAGTATTCACGACCTCATGCGGTGTCGGGGCTAATATTTGGGAAGTAATTGCTTTGTTTGCGTCGGTATCAATGCCGATAATTTTACCGGGCACAAGCGTTTTTGCAGAATACAACCCAATATGTTTCATAAACTTTTCGCAGTGTATGCAATTACTTTTCACTACGTGCAGACAATGACATGACAGAGCTACGAACTGCGCGAACAGTGCTGCGAGAGACTGGAGAAAAACGCGCTCCCAATGGTCCAGTGAATGCCACAGAAAGGCCATTGACTACTGTGATAAAATAAATGTAACCAGGAGCTGTGTATAATTCGTCATGAAGCTTCCACGTACTTACGCACAATGATATTTAGACCCGGACATGAATGTTTTCTCACTGGATGTTAAAATCTTTCTGGGACATTCTTTGTAAAATTCCGGAAAATATTATTTAGCAACAGTTATTTGTGCCTCTTTATTAAGTGATCTCCGTCCAGATTAATCGAGGTCAAAGTGTGGATATATGGCATTTACGCCTCATTTCGCGCATTTATGGTCTCTTTTCGCTGGCTCAGATATTTCAAGTAGAGGCAGTGCGTTACACTAGTTGGTGGACATTATCAACCCACGCGATTTTTTAAGCGCAACAACTGTTATGGCAGGGTTGATGACGATCGAGTTGGAATGTATAAACAACGAAACTGGGCCCGAAGGAAGGAACTAAAGAGGCAACACACAAGCGCATGTGTGTTGTTTGCTGCGTCTTGCGTTCCTATCAGTGTGAAGTCATAATACGCGCAGTACTAAGTCAATTTGTCCGCATATCATTTTAAGCGTTTGTTCTAGCATTTTTCACTTCCGAAAGGAAACAGGAAAAAGTACCTTTGTAAATTAGTAGTGCAAAAACTATTTCTGCAGCTGAGAGTAGTGTCATTTCGACACAACAGAGAGCCGAGCCGAAAAGAAAAAAAAAAAAAACAGGGGTGAACTGAAGTGTTTATGTGCAGAAATGAGACAGCATTGCGAGTTCCCTGCTAAGTTCCGTTATGAATTTTATGTTTAGTCCTTCAGTGCTGTTGCTTAGTTGCCATTTATAATATTCGAGTTCCGACGCGGTCAAATTTTGGGGCTCCAGAGGACCACGTTTTGGAAGTGGTCTATCCCAGTTCGGAGGTCACCACTGAATTGTCCATTCTCGAATTACGTTCGACATCAGTTTTGGTCAAATTCTGACCAGTTCACAACTTGGGGGCCCAGGAAGCCAAATGTTGGGACGTATACCCATCCCAATTTGGATGTCACTACTAAAATCGCCATACGCGAATCAGGATGATGATTGATATTCGTCGAATTCCAACAAGGTTAAATTAGGGGGCCCAGTGGGCCAGATGTTGAAGGTGGGCCATCCCAGCTTGGAGGTGACCACTGAATTCGGAAATCTCGAATAGCTTAAACCTCGATTATGGTCAAAGTATGACAAGGTCAGATTTTGGGGGTACAAGACGTCAAATTTGGGGGTGGACCATCCCATTTTGGAAGCCACCACTTTGCCATTTTCAAATTATATTAGACACCAATTTTCGTTCAATTTTCACGAGATCAAATTTAGGAGTTGAGGAGAAAAGTTTTCGGGTGGCTCATCCAAATTTAGAGATCACCATCACGTTTATCATACCCTAGTTAGATTGATAACAAATTTAATGATATTATCATAATTATCTGTGGAGTGAATTATTGGCAATTAGTGAAGACATGCTCCGATGAAAGGTTCTGTCCATACACTCTGTCAACACACAATGCCGATGCGCTTTGTTGACAGCACTCATAAACCAAAAAAAAAAAAAAGCTTCTGCCTTACCAAGATACTTTGTTGGGCGAGTTGGTACTTATTCATTATTGATATAAACAGCGCGAACACGAAAACAAGGGACAAGAAACACGAAAGCCACAGTACATGCGCTGACTCACAACTAAGCCTAAGCCGTTTACTGCAAGGCCCAGAAAAACAAACATGAAGAAAACGAAACAGTCACGTGAAAAACCCCTGGGTTCACCTGCTGCATAAAAATTACTTTAAAAAATCACTTAAAAAAGACACTTCTTTCCTTGAAAGAGCAAGAGACGTCTTGCTGATACACTTATTGTCAGTTGAAATAAAATACGCTTCCACTATCTCTCTCGTTATCTTCTCTTTGTGGCGATATAAAATCTTAACACTGTCAAACTTAGGAGTGCATTTCTTCTTCTCCTTCTTCATTATTTCACATGACTGGCAATGGGATACTAGAAACGTTTTGTCCTTTCCAATTTCCAAGTTGTTACAGTGTTCCTGTAGTCTCTTATTTATACACCGTCCGGTTTGTCCTATATAACTGGCCCCACAAGAGAGTGGAAGCCTGTAGACAACACCTGTCTTGCATCCAACATAGGGGTTTCTATGTTTCACCCCACATTCTTGCTTCTTCTCTTCTCTTTCCCTTTGAACAGCCGGGCAGATCCTCTTCATCTTGAGCGGGGCGGTCAGTGCGACGTCCACATTATACCTCTTGCCTACATTTTTGAGGCCATGCGAAATCCTGTGCACATACGGTACCACGGCAACCTTCCTCTTCCTCTCACCCATGCTAGGCAGGGATTTCAGTCTGTGCGTTCTTTTAAGGTTCTTCAGTACCCGGCAACTGGCCTCAATAATAACTGACTCGCGATAACCGGCCTTTGCAATTCTCTTCACTTGTCTTTCAAAACTTTTGGCCATGCCGTGGTAACAAGATTTCGTCAACGCACTTAACAAGCAAGTGTTTATCATCCCATTCTTCACTAACTTGGAATGTCCTGAATTGGCGCCTAGCAACGGCTTCATCGATCTCGGGTTGTATTCCCAACAAACACGATCATCACCGAATTGAATCAAAATATCTAAATACTGTAACTGATCGTCCACTGGTTTCTCAGCAGTAAATCCCAGGCCGGATCCACACTCAGTAAAAACATCCATAATGTCCTTCATTCTTTGATTGAATCCCTCACGGCCTGTTAATACTAAAAAGTCGTCCACATACCTGAAGGTGGAATAATGCAAGCCCTCCAAGTTATCCTTCAGGTGTCTGTCCACGTACATTAAGAAGATGTCACTCAAGACCGGTGCAACACTCGATCCAATGCACACTCCAGCCTTCTGTGTATATAGCTTGTTCTTCCATCCTATGAAGGTGGATTCCAGGTAGAACCTCAAAAGTTCAAGGAAACTTTCAACACTAACACCTGAGGCGTCAATGAAATCACATTCATTATTGTCTTCTGTAATGCACATTTGTACTCGCTTAAGGAGGCAGTCATGGGGAAGGCTATAATATAAATCCTTGACATCCGTGCTGAAGCCGACACAATTTCTTGGGTTGTGTTCTTTGAGGAACACGACAAGGGCTTCAGAGTTAGGTAGCCTTAGAGGGTCTGATAAAGTCAACGAGGAAAGGTGCTTCTGCAAATATTTGGACACCTTGTTCTTGTCCCTTGTTTTCGTGTTCTTCTGCCTTATAACGTTAAGTTTGCTTTAACGTAAAGACCTTCCAAACGAAGCATTCGCCACAAATATTTGGTTAAGCTGTGAGCCGCCAACGGGCTTTAACAGGACCAGAACGATGATCCCGTACCGCTGATGTAGCGCTTATTACAAAACACGCTGCTGGAGACTACACTGCCTTCGCGGTGAGCTTAAACACGAGAAAAAAATGCACGGTGTGTAAGTCAGCCGGGAAAAGGAGACTCGAATAAACCGCCTTCGGGTAGTTTTATTACTGTTCTGCCTAGAGCATACCCACGTCGACAACGCCTACGATCGCTTGCATTTAGGTTCACTACCACCACTCCAGCCGCGAAGCAGTCAAAGGCAATAGCGGTGTGCTAACGCTGTATCGTAGAGGCGGCAACACGCTGGATTTCAGCATCAGTCCTCGTATTGACCTCACTACAAGATTCATTTCCCGGCTCGCTTTAAAAGGCGCAACCTGTTGAACTTCGCAGTAGCAGTGAGAGCCCCTGTCTCACTTTTTAAAAGACTTTGAAGGCAGTCGTAAAACAGAAGTTCAATGCACTGGCACCTGTTTCGCTCTCCTCTCCCTTTCGTGTGTGCGTGTGTCTGTGTTTCTGCCACCTGGATTTACGCCTTACCCTAGTTATCCTTCATCTCACCGAAAGGTAATTCCACAAATTTTCAGTCACTTTATAAAATTTCTTTACAACTCGCGAAGGCTTTCTTTTCTATGTGGGCCCAACTTTGGTGAGGAAATTCCCCAAAGAATGAAACATTTCACCAACGAACCACGACACTCTTTACGCGCTGACCACCTCTTAGTAGAAACAAATAGAGCTCAGTGAGCACGTGTTCGGTTTCCTCTAGCAGCACAGCCACGTGCAGATGCCAACAGTCCGCTCTTGCGCCAACACACCATCGACTAGCGCCACTGCCACTCAAAACACACTAAATCTGAACGAGTACCTTTGCCGCGTAGTGCTCTGCTTTCACTGTGCAAGGCAGGTGCCAAAGGGAGCTTTTAAGGAAAGGTTAAGTGAAAGGTATGTTTGTCTCTTAAAGACGATGAGAATAATAAACACCACATTATTGACGAGAAAAATAAATCTAAAATAGACAAAAGTATGTTGCACGCTCTGTATAGCACATGTGGACTAGCACTCACTCCGAAAATACAATACATAACAAGTATTTGTCGACTGAGATCTCTACGATTTCATTGTTTGTCAAGGACGGTTGTCCAAGTTACAGCGCCCTTAACACGACATATGGTGATATGTATTTATGGGCACGTGTATACATATTATATGCGCATCTTTTCTACAGCATTAACGTCATACCGCACTGGACAAACGTAACAAGCTGGAGGCATGCCGCTTACTCAGGAAAGCATCGCGGACTTGTCCTAAAGCTCTGCTTTAAGGCACGACCGGGCCCTGAGTCACAACGCCGGGAAACCAGCACTTGCGGCCACCCTCTAACGGCTGATGGACAGGAACGTTCGAACCAGTGCAGGACAGCACTGAAAATCCGCTTGCCGTGACACCAACGCCGCTGATACAAGGTGACATGGCGATCAGGCATATGAGAGCACTGGGACTGCAGCGTTCTGGCACCAGGAGACCACCAGTAGAGCACCACTCCAGGGCGCCCTCGCCGCTGCAGCCGTGTAGGTATTTCCTCCAAGGTCGTGCATACAGGACGGCAAATGATGTGAAAGAGCTGTCGGGGAACTGTGAGATAGAACGAAGAAAAAACAGTTGAAGTGGTATTCACAATACGTGATTCACTAAGGCGGCAATTTCGATTGGTTAGCGAGGCAGATGTGTCTATATCGTCTAGTACTGTCTCCCACGAGCTATATCTAATCGCTGCCTGTTTAACTGCAACTTTGACAGTTAACGGAATATTGACACAAGTTTGCATCATTCACTTGTCTTTTGCTGTGTGCACTAGATCATGTAGCCTCGCTGTGACCGACGTTTGGTGCCACCGGAAACAAGGCTGTTTCGGAGAATGTGCCGATATGACTTAACGCTCTAAGAAAGCAGTTATCAGAAAAAAGAGCTCACAGCTTGTCAGCTTCCACGAATAGTATTCATCCACTCTGCATATTTAAGTCGAGCATTACAAACCAGCTACATTTATTCTATCAATACATTAGCTAGCGCGTACCCGGTCGTAGATTGGCTGGTAGCGTGAAGGACCGAGTCAATGAGCAGCTCGCCGATATGAGGAGTACAAGCTGACGCACTGACACGAAACGCTGTCCGTTCAGCCACTTAAGATCCCCGCTTTTACGGTGGCGGCTGCTAAAGGCCCTTTCCCTGAGTTTCATGCCGAAGTACATGCCCAAGTACAAAGCATAAAACCGAGCGTACGCAGAAGCGGACAGATAAAGCCGCAGCAGTCAACGTAAAAACATGTCCAGTAAGGAACATTCTGCTGCGTACATGTGGATAGAAGTATCGCTAACGCAATGATCCGATAGCCTATCGATATGATATGCCTCAAATAGAAGCCTCGCCTTACTGCCCCTATTTCAAGACGACTTTTTTTTTGTAGGGGGGTGAGGCAATGAGACCCAGGCTAAGAGGGACCTCGCAGTCGAGGGCGCTGGATTACTTCTACCACCTAGGTTTCTTAACGTGCACTAAGATCGCACAGCCATGGCCGGGCGCGATAGATAGCGCGAGACCGGCCGTGGCACAGCCTCTATCGAAAAGCGGCCGGAATTTCATCCCACGTCCCTGAGTTCAGCACTCGAAATCACCTTAACCAATTAGCCACCGCGTCGGGTCCAAAAAGATTTAGGTTTCTGCATCTCTACTAGAAACTTCATGCCACATGTCCATACTAAAAGTAGACAACAGAACATTTTGGCGGTCTAGTTGGTGTATGATGGAAGGTAATAATGCTAAGAGAATCTCTCGGTCGTCGGCCCCTGCGGGGCTCCTGTGCACAGAGCGTAAGATATACGCCAACGGCCTGGCACACTATAACGTTTTTTTTATTATATTTAAGGTGTCTAAACAATGTTGGGTAAGTACCACGTTCATGCAAATAAATGTTTATTTTTTTCAAGACGAACAGTACATCTTGAATTGGAACTTTACTGCCGAAGGCAATTTCTAAAAAGTCAGCTAATACTGCTCACTAATTTCACTTCATCATAACACCTTAAAAACCCACAGCGGAGGAGGTACATTCATAGTATGTAAGTAACACATAAGTGAAAAGCAGAGTAAGTACAGCATAATTTTCAACGAAAATGCTTCGCAAAAAAAAAAGATATTTTTATTATGCAAGCACACCTGCAATACTCTCACGTAACATATAGATGGGTAGGTGACGACGGTAAGATCTCAAGGTTATCGGCCGTTGCTGGCGGACCGAGGGAAGATTAAGAGAGACAAATTGAAGGTGTGGGGGCGCTAGCTTGTGATACTTGACGCTGACTGCCGGGGCGATGGGAAGCAAGCGGTGGGGGAGCGCACTATAACGTTTTTTATTTTTTATTATTATATATTTAAGGTGTCTAAACAATAGGGTAGGGTTGCTCTCTCAGCTAGAAATATCTTATGGAACAAACATAAAATGACAATGTGCCGACGATGAGCAAGGACAGGTAGCTTCCACGGCTTTATTAACAGCGATATGCCGATAACAAAGGACAGGAATGCAGGAACTTAACTGTACTGATTTAGTGTCACTCAAGTGGATCGGAGAGGTATGTTTGTTTCGGAGACCAGATGAGCCTAACCAGCAATTGTTTGCAAGAGTACCTTCATACGCGAAGGGTCTGAGTACGGGGGATGCTTTACAAAGCCGCGCGTGAGTTACGGTTTATATCGTAAATAAAATATTCCGATTCTATGTACTGTTATGAAAAAGGCCAAGCTATCTATCGTATTCAAATTGATGGATAGGAACACCAGAAGAGGTGCAGTGGTACAGAAGGGGGTGATAGTGAAAAGATGTTTACTTATGCTTGTTTATATAAAGTGTCCTTAACCAGTTACTGCACTATCTAAATAACCAATTCAGGTTAGCTTGTAGGGATTGTTGGTTAAGGTGAAAGGGGCCGGTCTCCAAATTTCAGGAGCATCAACAAAAATTTGATTTTAGCACTTTAATTTTCAATGTAGGTAGTTCATATCAATTAAAAACAAAAGTGGCGCAAGCGTGTGTCCTTGGGGCATACCTAAGAAAATTGTTAATATGTTAGCTAATCAGTTAATAATGAAAAACGATTAGCAGTGGTAAAGCAGGAAGTCTTTATCCGTGCTAGTAAGTCCGAATTCAAGTTAAAGCGGGAAAGTTTCGGAAAGGAACAGGAATTTGGTTACCTTGTCAAGTGTTCAAGCGAAGTCGAGAATGATTGCATCATTCTTAAAATTGGCATCAAAGTTTGCATGTACACATACAAAAGAAGCTAATTGGCCTTCACAGGAGCATCCCTGTGCTTCATAAATGATACTCGCAGTAATTAGACGAATCTTTGTTGCCCAACGTGTACACCGGAACAAGCTCTGCTGGCATTACTCTGTGGGCTCATTATCTCTCATGATGAGAGAGCATCTTCTCATTACTGAATGCAGATGTTAATGGAAAATTAAACATGTTGGCGTACTCACTACCTGCAATAGCACGCCCAGAAACTGTTGCAAAGAGCCACACTATGCATACGTTCCAGGCTCAAAGCTGCTAGATTTTAGTTGGGGTTATCTGTAGGCATGTTCCGCAAGTTGGTTTGATAAAATGAAAGAGTTTTGTTATTTAATGCGCATAGCAGTGCCTTTCTCTAAGAGTAATATTTTTCCCACTCACCTATTTCTATTCCTTAATATATTCAACTTTAGAGAACTATAAGAATGGAGGGGACTAGGTCCAGTAACTCATGACAGCGCTTTGTTGGTTTCGTTAAAGGGTTAGCTATATTTAGTTGGCACAACTGCACAAAGGACGAACGCTTTCTGCATATTCCTCTAACGCCTACTAATTGCATGCATAGAATGGAGTACCCTTTCTAAAAAAAGCAGCCTGATTTAACAACGCTTGGAGGCAGGCTTGACACTCGCGCATAAATTTATTGCGCACCCATCAGAACACCCGTGTTCTCTGTTAGTTTCTTCTGCGTCTCAATCTCTTGTTTTGACGGCTGGGCAAAATCTTAAACAACAGCATTGTTTCTTCCCTGACGGCATTGTATTCACTGGTTGCTTTCATTCTAGTACTAGTTTTCTTAGTAACATCTCGAAGCTACCGATGTGCAAATTATTCGATGTATATACTTAAGCCCTGCTACAGTGTCGTCCCTGCGATCAGGTGCGCTCTCCACAGAGTGCAACACCAAACATTCACTGCGCGAAATGTGAATTCCGTTCCTTCCTGGATACCATCCGCAAACATCTACCCCAGTGCTCGTCCGGACGACACAAAGCTGGCCTAGCAACCAAAAACAGGCGCTTCCAACTCAGAGACCCGTTCCATCGTCTGTTAGATCTGTTTCCGCAACGCGGCGCGAAGTTAGTGTCAACTTCCCGACATCCTAAACCCCCTCCACATCGACCGTCTCATTGTACAAGTATGTTCGGAACCGCGCTCTCACAAAAACGTGCATCAACCAACCCTCTGGTCCGTGCTTCCATGCCTCTCAGTGGATCCGAGGTACGCTACATGCACTTTTGGTGGCCGACGCCAGTTCGCTCGCGTGCCACCAGGTCTTTCTCTCTGAAGACTCAAAAGCAACAAGGAAAGCAAGCTTCCAGAATGAAACGGGACAAAGCACAAACAGCGAGGGAGCAAGCGATCACGCGACCGGAGCAGGACAGTCGCGTGGCGGAGCAGCTAGCATCGCGCTGACCGACACATCATGGCACGCAATCGTGGCAAACGCAAACTGCTCGGCGCGTGGCGCTTCTCTCTCTCTCTCTGTCCATTAATTGTACGCCACCTACGCGTGCGCGCGCGCGCACGCACGCACGCACTTGCAGTAGACTAGGAGTGATTCACCTTCGCCATCCGCCATCCCCT
Source organism: Amblyomma maculatum (assembly GCA_023969395.1). Classification (NCBI taxonomy): domain Eukaryota; kingdom Metazoa; phylum Arthropoda; class Arachnida; order Ixodida; family Ixodidae; genus Amblyomma; species Amblyomma maculatum. Next base: position 81,098 of record JAJIZL010124950.1, on the reverse strand, counting down.
CCTTGACGGGTTTTCGCGGAGCCGGCGTGCTGGTACTCCGTTTGTGTACGCGGTTAAACAACGTCGATAGCCTCGGCTGAGCGAGCTCGCGTGCAGCTCTGCATGTACATATGTCCCTGTGCCTGCAGTGTAGCCCATACTGACGCAAAGTTTTATCACTTTACGGAAGATGTTAAGCTCTCAGAACTTTTTATTTTCCACTGGGCTATCCTGACCGGAACAGGAGACTGGTCATCTTTCTCTAACCGACATCAAACACCCTGGTTTTATCTTGGTTTCAGCGGCCTCTTTCTGTGCGACGTCATGTACACAGGAGAGAAAGGGCTGGCTGAAAGGTGAAAATGTTGCTCGATTTTTTTACTAGGATGCGACGGCTCCAAATGCAAACGTGTGGTTGGCCATAGGAACAGTGGCTCTGGTCCATAACTCTTCCTCCCTGGACGGAGCAGAATAATCAAACTAGCACAAAATGATTTTTTATTGTTTACCAGCAACTTCCACATATTCGTCCTTTTTAAGCTGCTGGTATTGCAAAATGCCTTCGTGTGCTTAAGGTTAGCTCAGTAACGTTTTCCTTTGTTTTATGAAGAAGAATATAAATGCTGAATTAATGCTGCAGTGCTAAACATATAGCAATATCATAACAATATAACGCTACGAATGTCAATATCAAAGGTGCGGCCTGTCCAAGTTTTTCAAATTGGCCGTGAGGTCAGAAATATCGAGCGCAAAACTGCCTATTTAAATGCTAAGTGAGTTCACTTTCTTGTAGTACAGATTTATAAAATATCAACCCAATTTCTAACGCTACTACTGCGCGTAGGAACACGATTTTATAAATGTGCTACCCAGGAAAGCCAGGTCCGTGAGCCTTCAATTTTTTTTTTTTTTGCTTTCGACATTTGTAACTGTATCGGACACGTGTAGTGTTTGAATCTGTTTGTGATTGTGTACAAATCAGAATAAAGTGGACATTGGATCGCAGACATGTTTTGTTTCCCATGTCTGTTTACAAAAACTGCGATGGCCAGAAGACCTGAAGCCAACTAATTCAGTCCTGAGGCCGTATAACAGTGGCACCGTCACGTGCTTCTGAACGTGTATGCTTGAAATACACCATGGGAACAAGTCTTTTAAAGTCAAGTTTCTTGTGGCGAGAAATGAACGGCAGGCCATTCTTGGACTAGAAGCAAATGAAGCTCTGGGGCTAGTCGAGCCGTGAAGCGAATGTTGAACAAGACCCTCGACGCACGGTAGGACTTCTTAATTGTCGCTCTACCCCGCTTAAAGATGACCATTCTCCGTCCAAGCTTCCTCAGAGACGGCTACTTCGTCCTAACCTGCCTGCCCGTCATCCCTTCAAGCGGTTACATGGTGTTATAAGTGGCCCTTTGAGGCCTGCGGAAATCGCTTCAGCGTCCGATGCGGTATGACCCTGCTGAAGACACCGCGGAGCCTTTGCAGCTGACTGGAAACGTTACAGAAAATTGGAAGCATTTTAAGCAGAAATTAGAGTTATTTGGGAAGACGAAGGCAGCTACAGGCCGGCCGAAAATAGAAGCCAAGGCAGCATCCTGTTGAGCGCATGCGGGCGACGACGCTTTGGACGCCTTCAACAACTTTCAGTGCGGGTTGAATGAAGACAAGACGGACTATTGCACCGAGGTGAAAACGTTTGATTCCTTTTGGGCCAAGTTAGCAATGAAGTACTTGAGAGATATGCATTCCGTTCAAGAAACAAGCACCATTTGAAAAATTGTTTCGCGGCCTGAAAAAGCAAGCAGCTCAGTGTAACTTTGGCGCGTTGCAAGAATCAATATAAGGAACCAGACAATATTTGGTACGCCTGATCATCGACTACGTGAGCAAGTGATTCGAGATATCCAATTCACTTTGCTAAAAGCAGAAGAAATGTGCAGAGCAGCATAAATGGCAGCAACGCGGAAGGCTCAAGTTCGTATAAAGCTTATTCAACGTGACGTCATCGCTGCGCTTTACTGGCAACCATGGCACACACACAACGCAACGTGAGAGAGGGACAAAAAAAAAAAGAGAGAGGGCCTACGGCGAATCATGACACGGTGTCGGTGAAATCCGAGCTCTGTTTGGACGGCGTTCCAAACGGCGTTTCAAGTATCCGAAAAATGAGCGGCGCGCAGCAAGGAGGACGCTGGTGGACGCTTTTTTAGTTTCGAACCGTCCAACCCTATGGCGCATCCTCAATACAGGGTTGCCACAACGGCCGCCTGCTAAACCTGATAGTGAATAGGGTCTATACGGCGCAGAGGGGATGGCGGCGTCGGTACGATTTCGAAGCGTCAGGCGCACTCAAAGAAGCGGAAAGAAGCTAAAAAATGTTTTCATTGTCGAAATCGCTACCGCTGCAAAACGTGTAAGCAATGCCCTGCATTTCGAAATAAGTGTCACCTGTGTCATAAGCCGAATCGTTCTGCAAGTGCTTGTGTGTCCGCAAGGGTGCGAAAAATAAGAAAACGGCAAGACGAGGACACTGACATTCTAGAGGTCGCCACCGCAAGGCGCAAGAGGGATTGGATGGTCAAGGCTAGAGTTCGTAACTGCAAGATCAGTTTTAAAGTGGACACCGAATAGCAGGCAAGCCTGTTTCCCATGTACGTTTAGAAAAAAAAAAACATTAGTTGTGGTTTAACTCTGGTTAACCGTAGTTGAATTGCGATAGCAACGACGGAAGCTTCTTTTGCCTGCTACATTATTCCCCTATCACGCCCTATCAGTGTAAGGTGCTACATTATTGCGGACACTTAAGCTCATCCTTTAAGAGTATGACACGAGAGCCTAAGCTACCAGCCCACATATAAATGAGAAGGGTTCAATGCTGCAGAACCGAATGTGGAGCGGAAAGCATTAGCTGCCGGTGACCGAGCATTGTTCTTCTTCTTCGCGGCTGCTCAAGGTCAACCCTGGTGACCATTGTTGTTGCGGCTGTAGGAAGAAGGAAAAGAAAATGCACGGGCCTGCTACTGGCTGTGTAGCTAAGCCACCCCCGCTGCCTCGTGTGGACAGAAGAGAAAATAGAGAAGAAAGGAAAAAGAGGGTGCGAAAGACGCACGCCGCAACAACAGCCGTCATCCACCACCGAAGCAGTAGCGCGTGCAATGACGGCCTACAACATGCGGCGTTGACCTACCGTCCCAGCCCCGTAGGGCCAGGAACTGCCACCCTTCCCCATCTGGTGATTGGCCGTGAGCTGCATGACGGCTCGAAACCTGGCCCAGTATTGCTATCGTAATAAAACCTGCGGGTAAGAGAAAAACTGAAGTCAACTAATTCGATCCTCGGGCGTATAACGAAGGTTCCATAATGTTCTTTCGAACGGATATACTTGAAGTACACCATGGGAACACGTGTGCTACAGTCAAGGGTTTTGCGGTTAAAAGTAGACGGAAAGCCATACTCAGACTAGGAACAAGTGAAGCTCTAGCTAGTCTAGTGTAGAGTATACGCTGTTGAGAAGATTTTAAACGACGACCTTCTAAAATATTCAGGCACATTATTCAAAGCCTCGGTTGTTTGCAGCAGGCGTACAGCATGTTCCTTTCACCTGATGCGATACCAGTAATGCAGGTAGCTCGATGAGTTCCGGTGGCTCTAAAAGAACCCTTAAACAAGGAACCTGAAAACAAAATGGCACGTACGTGCCGGTATACTTGTTAGAGTGAACGCGCCTGTGGACTGGGTTAGCCTTTTAGCTTTGGCAAAGAAGAGATGCGCGCTAAGGGTCTGCAAGGATCCTAGAGCGATCAAGTACATAAAACGGCAGCATTTCCCGCTACCTAGGCGAGAGGATTTGGAAGCCCGTTTAACCAATGCCAAGTATTTCAACTGTCATGACGCCAACTTGGGCTGATACCACTTCAGCGGACTTCCAAGATCTGATTTTTTTTCACCCCGCTGGAGTGGCGTAGTGGTTACGGCGCTCGACTACTGTTCCCAAGGACGTGGGATCGAATTCCGGCCTAGGCGGCAGCTTTTCGGTGGAGGCGAAAAGCAAGGCGCCCGTGTGCTGTGCGATGTCAGTGCACGTTAAAGAACCCCAGCTGGTCGAAATTTCCGGAGTCCTCCACTACGGCGTCTCTCATAGCCTGAGTTGAGACGTAAAACCCCACAAACCTAACCAAACCAAACTTTTTCTTCACTGTTTGGAAGATAGCGTTTTCTCTGTTTGTCCTTCGGCAATTCTTCTGCACCGGAGGTATTTCAACAAAGCATGAGTCAAGCATTTGACGGCCTGCCAGGCGTACTAATATATGCTGACTAAATTTTAGCATAGGACTCCAATAAACAAGAATCCGACAAGGGGTTTATAGCAGTTCTTAAAGGTGCCGGGAAAGAAGACTTGACGTTTACGCCCAGAAATAAGTTGGGTTGAAAGATGTCAAATTCCTTGGTGATGTCATTCGCCGAACGTCAATATCGCCTGACCCAAAGCTGATCAAAAGCTTAGTGAAAATGTCATTGACGTCCAAGAACGACATCCAACAGTTCTTGGGTTTGGTTTATTTTAGCAAATTTGTGCCACGGTTGTCCGAGCGAAGAACGCCTTATGTGGGCTTATCAAATCTTTATCAGAGTTCCAATGAACAGAAAATCATGAACTGGAGTTGCAAAGAATGAAAGATGGCTCAGCTCTGCTATGCTTGGATATACGTAGCGCAACGCAGTGACCACGTCAGGATCAGAAGAAGTTAATTTCTGCAGTATTCTGGTGGTGGTGGCGGTGGTGGTGAAAACATATTACAGAGAGAGGTATACGCACTAGGTGGGATGCCTAGACAGGCAGTCCACTGGCGTTTGCCGCAGCGCCGTTCATCAGCAGCTAAACTCTCCTTGGCTTCCATGTCAAGCGCGTCGAAGTTCACCGGCATTCTATAACTCGTTTACAGGAAAATAAAGGCGCAGCATCTGTCAGTCGTGGAAATCAAGAAGCGCCACCTGGCGGCGTTGGAGCGCACTCTTTCCCGCTTGGGCCTCATAGCTGACGGCAGATGGGTGCCGTCACACCATTGAAGTCACCGTAATTGAGTGACAACTATTCTATCTCTTCCGGGATATCCACTGTCTTATGAGCAGTGTATCCCAGTTGGATGTCTATCCATTCTAGTATTTTTCTTCCTGTTTCAGATTGGCTAAGTCGCTCCAGCTGAGCTATTCTTACTCCCTCAGCTAGCTCGGCCCATTTGTTGTGGATACCCATTTTCTCAAGACGTTCCGTTGATGTGTATATGGGAAGTCCCACAGCCCTCTTGGCACATTTCCTCAATATCCTGTCTAGTTTATCTATGTTCTCTTTGTTCATAGTTAAGTACGGCGTTGTATAGCAGACTCTGCTTGTTATGTACGCCTGTGATATTCTTAGGAGGCTTCTCTCTTTTAGGCCTCTCCCTTTTACTGTTATCCTTCTGAATATGCCTCGCACTTGATCCGCATATGTTGCTAATTTCTTTATGGTATTGGTATTGTTGCCTTTATGATTGATAACCATACCAGGACCCTCATCTCCTCGACCTTCGGCACCTCTAGGCCCTCTACTACCACTTTGATGTTTATTGGCTTTTTGTCTCTGCTGTTGGTGTTGTACCTAAAGAGCTCAGACTTCTGCGGTGTGCATGCTAGTCCTCTGTCGGCTGCATACTTCACCACGGCGTCTGCAGCTCTCTGCAGGCTCCACTCAATTTCTGCATCACTTCCATTGTTCATCCAGATGTTAGTATCGTCAGCATACATGCTGAACTTTATTCCAGAGATCTCATTCAGCTTAGCTGGGAGGCCTCTCATTGCTATGTTGAATAGAAATGGAGATAACACGGCACCTTGAGGGGTTCCTTTGCTTCCTAGCCTTATGCTGGGAGACTCTCCGTCCTGAAATTTAATCACCGCCCTTCTGCCCTGAAGAAAGTTCTTAATGTAATTGTATGTTCTTTTGCTTACGTTTACTACCTCAAGACCTTTTAGTACCGCGTCATGTCTGATATCATCGAAGGCCTTCGTGAGGTCTAGGCCTAGGATCACCTTAGTGTCTAGCCCTTTCTTGTCTATGATATCACGTCTTAGTCTGAGCATTATGTCCTGCGTGCTGAGCTTAGGTCTGAAGCCTACCATCTCATGCGGCCATAGGTTTTCATCCTCCATGTATTTTGTTAATCTCGCTTGCACTACGTGTTCCATGAGCTTCCCCACACACGATGTCAGAGAGATTGGTCTTAGGTTTTCTAACTTTGGTTCTTTCCCCGGCTTGGGAATGAGAATCCTGCCTTTTTCCATTCGTCCGGTAATTTACTTTCTTTCCCTACTTTGTTTATGTATCGTGTGATTGCTTCCACCGAGCCTTCATCTAGATTTCTAAGCATGACATTTGATATCTTATCTGGTCCAGAGGCCGAGCGAGTTCTTAACCCCGCAATAGCTTCTCTGACTTCTGCTACAATGATATCTGCATCTAGTTTGCCATTCTTTAGACCCCCATATTCCGCTTCCCCCACCCTCCCACCCTCCTGCCTCCCACCCTCAATCTAAATTCATCCTGTCCGACTCGCGAGGGGCTTGTCAGAATTATGAGCTCAGCTGGATAACGCCTATAGCACAAAGAATACTTCGCAGAGCAGCTTAGCATCAGGATCCCCAGACCCGATTTCTCATTTGGACTCCAGGCCACCAGGGCTTACCAGGCAATGAGGCCGCCAACTCGGCCGCCCGCGCACTCACTAACCGGGCCCCCGGCGTAGACCCTACCGATCTGGACCAGAACACTTATCCTCTCCCTACTTTTCAAGAAATCTGTGCCTATTACCGGGACTCGCACCGTCAGTACTCGGCTCCTCTCAAGGGGCTAGGGAAAGCGGGCGAAAGAATACTTCTTGCTAGCACTCTACTGTGCCCGGCAGTATTTAAACATTTCGACCCTTCCTTTTCTGGCCTGCCCGTTCTGTGGAGAGGTGGCTGACACCTTTCACATGGTCTGGGCATGCCAGCTAAATCCTTCTCTTTTACCCATAACCCCTTCTCCTACCCGAAAGAGGACAGGGAGACGGCTCTGCTCGGCTTCCTGGATCTAGCGGCCCAACAAGCGCTGGTCCAGCGAGCCCAGACCAATGGAGTCCCGGAATAAGGAACTCCACCTAGAACTGTAAGGGGAGCGGCCCACTATGGGTGGCTCCTACCCCTAGTGTGCAGCAACCTCTCCTTTTGTAATAAATGCTTCCCACCACCACCACCACCACCGCAAATTGGGACACATTTTGTTCACGACAGTAAAAGCCATTAAAGGCTTTTGCCTTAATAATAATGACTGGTTCACAGAAAGGGAAAGGCGCAGTATTTTTCACACTTGTTTCTGTGTTATCACATGAACCGCGCCGTAAGGGAAGGGAAGAAGGTGGGAGTGGAAGTGGAGATGAGAGAAAGAGGAGCAATTGTGGAGGGCTGCGGAGGAATTTCGACCACCTGCGGATTTTTAACGTGCGCTGACATCGCACAGTACACGGACGTCTCTTCATTTCGCCTCCATCGGACCGCAGCCGTGGTGGTGGTGGGGGTGGTGGTGGTGGTGACAAATGTTTATTGCATTAAAAGGGGTGGAGGTATGCATGAGCCAGATCTTTGAATGTCCAGCCCTTACATATACTAGGTGGGGTCCCTTGTACGGGACCCCAGTGGCATCGGCCGCTGGCCCAAGAGCGCTCGACTAAGGCCTTTTGGGTCTGCAGGTCATAGCAGCCGAGCAGGGTCGCCTCCCAGTCCTCCCGAGTGGGGTTGGGGTGAGGAGGAATAGCTAAGTTGGATGGGCAAGCCCACTCCATGTGATAGATGTCCGAAGACTTCTCCGCACAGTGCGGACAACTGCCCGTGAAGGAGGGATTAAAATTAATGTTTTAGTGCTGCCGGGCACAGCAGAGTGTTGGTATACAGGCGGAGTAGAAGCCGCTCCTTTTTTTAGATAGACATATACTCGGGCGAGGGTAAAGGCTATGGCAAGATTGATAATCCCGCCGCGGTCGGGATCGAACTCGGGTAGTCCGGCACAGTATCAGGGTTCGATCCCGACCGCGGCGGCTGCGTTCCGTCAAGAAGGTGTTGCTGCGTTTCGATGGAGGCGAAACGAAGAGGCGTCCGTGTGCTGTGCGATGTCAGCGCACGTTAAAGATCCTCCAAGCCGAGAGGAAATATGCACAAATCGAAAAATATTCCTGGAGGACTGCAGAATCTGCACTGGCGAAATGCGTAAACCTGAAGAGGAGGAGGGGGAGGAAGACGAGGAGGAAAGGCAGGGAGGTTAACCCGTAACAGCAACCGGTTTGCTACCCTGCATTGGGAGAAGGGTGTGAATGGATATAAAAGTTATGAGAGGGGGTTCGTTGAAGTTAGTACAGTCACATCACAGACATGCCACATCACATCACGTCACAGTCAAATCACTTAACATAAAAGCAAACTCATAACCTTTCGATTAGGCCTGTGCTTTTCATAAAGCGGAGCAGTGCCTGGGAGGCGACCGCAGACAATCGCCGTGGCCAGGAACCTAAACACTTAATTTCAGTCAATGGGCGTCCATCTAGATGCTCCAGAGTACGCACAGACACTGTCTTTCCTCACTGTATATAGGGCACTCACAATGAATGTGGCCTATAGACTCGTCGCATCCGCAGTTTGTATGTACATGCAGGGCTGTTCACCATGCCTATCATAAAAAATACGAGTTTGTGAATGCTACACCAACCCACAGGCGGCACAGCAAAGTTTCTTCGCGTCGGGTTAGGCCAGGTGGAAGCCGGAGCTTCAGGTCAGAGTCCAGGGACTTTAAGCGGCAGTTCGCAAACTGGCCAGAATTCCACAAGGAGAGTCTGTGTTCCCGCGCAAGTGCGCGAAGCCTGCCCGCTTCCTCTGCCCTGGAAAAAGGGATCAACACACGATCGCCGTCTTGGTGGGCTGTTCGTTCGAGCTCGTCCGCCCGAAGATTGCCCGCTTTGCCGCTGTGTCCTGGAAGCCACTGGAAGATGATGTCATGTCCTCCATTAATTGCATTGTAATGAATTTGTATTTCCGCAACGATTTGTTCATGGGCTCCATGGCGAAGAGCCGCTTTTAGGGCTTGCAGGGCTTTTGCTGCTTTTGCTGCAGGGCTTGCAGGGCTGCTTTTGAATCTGTGCAAATAGACCACCGCTGGGGGCTCTGCTGACTGATACGCCTAATTGCGACACGAAGAGCGGTTAGCTCTGCAGCTGTTGAAGCAGTCTGGTGAATTGCCCTAACTTTTATTTCTGTATTAATTGAGGGTGTGACCCTGCGTTGCTGTGTTGTCCCCGAGATGTGTCAGCGAGATTACGCGAGTGACAGACACTGCGTCTGTCTTTCCTGTAAGCGATTTTTAGAACGCCGGTGAAGTTTGATGCGTTAAACGGAACGCTGGTTATGTTCGACAACGGGTGCTCGAAAGCAACTGATTCTCGCTGGCATGTTCGGCGGGTCAAAGTGAAGACAAAATCGGCACAACACATGACGTTGAGGTTCATGCGGTGCAGTCCTTAGGCTGCACAGTCACCCCCAAAACAAAGCGGTCGCTGCAGCTGGTAACTTCTCGAGACGGCTGCCTACAGACAGCGATGACTGCTGCGGGAAGCCGGGGGCAGGTGAACTTAAGCCATTTTCGAAAGGGCTCTCTGTTGTTAATGGAGTTGTACTGAAGGGTGCGAAAGTTAATACCGAGTAGTATGCGACGACTCATGCTGGAAAGGATCCATTCTGGTAACCTTGGGTAACATTCTGGTAACCTGTGTAGATAGCTTCGCAACGTATAAAAAATACGCCTATAGACAGCCGCAGTAACCACTTTTAAAGCGACGAATTCCAAATGCGCTTGGTAGAGGGCCGGAGTGGCTATTTTCTCGTATGCAGGCAAGACGTAGGTCGTTGCCTATGACGCCTTTTCATTTCTCTCGAGGTCAACATGATGGAAGACAAAACCGCGAAAACCTCAATCGCAGCCCTTCATCAGGTACCGTGTACCTGTGCAAGTCTGTAAGGATAACGGACCCCGGTTCTTGAGCCGTGAATTTGCCATATTTACCAAAACGTAAGACTTCTGTCAAATAATTTCTAGTACATGTGATCTCCTGCTCTAACCTGCCCGGCTTCGGCACGGTATGCCAGACCAAAGTGAGGAAGCACCACCAAGCCAAAGCTGGGAAGTCTTTGGCAGTACTACCGAGAGGCGCAACGGTGCGGCTTCAGGATGCTGCGGGTTGGTTACGAAAGGCGACGATCATTTCTTAAAGTGCTCCACGATCATACAATATAATCTCCCCGACGACCAGATTGCATCATTAGTCCAATATTTGAACGAGAAGCACTGGGATACAGGACAATTGCCATCATCCTGGAAGATGCCTGACCTACGCTTCATACCAAAACCCAACAAACCCTTGCTGTTACACAACCTTCGCCCTATTTCCCTAACGACATGCTTGGGAAAACTCTTTGAAATGGTCATCACCAACCGGCTTACCCAATATTTCGAGGGCAACAACCTGCTGCCGCCAAAACAATTCGGATTCCGGCCGCGTCTGTCAACGCAAGACGTTCTACTATACATATACAAAGACCTTCTCGAGAAACCTCCAAGAACCCAAACCAGGGTCATTTTAGCACTTTATTTAAAAGGCGCATGTTACATCTTCCACTCCAGGATTCTGTGCCGCCTAGCAGATGTCCACTGCAATAGCAAGGCTTACAGCTACATCTAAGATTTCCTTACATCGAGACAGGCCATCCTCAATCTGAAATCCTTCCTATCTGAGTCCATCACACTTGGCCCGAGAGGAACCCCACAGGGGTGGTCCTTTCACCCCTGCTATTCAGCCTGGCGATAAAGGAACTACCATCCCAGCTTCAGAAAATCAAAAACATACAACACGCGATCTACGCAGATGACATTACGATCTGGGGCCGCACCGGGAACGACGCAGAGGTGGAGCGACGTCTTCGGGCTGCAGCCGACGTGGTCCACCAGTAGGCAAAAACTCTAGGTCCACAATGCGCCCCAGAAAGGTCGGAACCCGAGACAACCTCTTGCCTAAAACATCTCAATCAGCATCGATTGACACGAAATTCTCAAGCCATCCGAAATTAAAATCTTTGGCCAGTACATACCACAAGGCCGCCAAAACATACCGTCCAAAGCCTCGCTACAACAACGCAGCAATCCAGGATGCTCAGCCGCATTTGCAACAAGCACCACGGCATAAAAGAAAGGGACGCAATCCGCCTTGTAACAGCTTTTGTTGTCTCCTGAATAATGTACGGGAATGCCTACCTCCTCCTCACCTCGTAAGAAATCGCAAAGCTGGAGTCGCTAATACCGACGGCCTACAAAACGGCACAGGGTCTGCCGAAAACATCAATATTGCTCCTGATGTTTCTCGGCATCCACAACAGACTCCAAAAAATCTAAGAAATCTGAGAGGCGCAAAGACTGTCAAAGCTCAGTCGCCTGGCCATCACTCGAACAGGTCAAACCCTTCTGAGCAAGATACACCTCAAAGTACCCTACACAGTGGACCAAAGGGCGGAACTTCCTATATCAATCCGCAAGAACATCCATGTCCATCAAATACCCAAAAACATGCATCCGACTTTTAACGCGGAGCGAAGAAACGCCAGAGCCGAAAGCCTTCGCAAGAAATGGGATGGCCACCCGGACACGCTCTACGTGGGTGCAGCCAGTCCATTATAAGGGCGGATGACCATCGCCATAACGAATCCCGAGGGCAAATAATCAACTACTCATCAGTCCGCATGTCCAACCGCACTCACGCAGAGGAGACAGCCATTGCACTTGCGCTAGCTACCAACCCAAACGCTATTGTAGTCACCGACTCCCGAAATTCATACAGGAATAATCCATCAATCATGTCTAACACTATGTCTAACTCCCTCCGAATCGGGCCTCAATCATATTATTTCCGGTACACACGGAACGCATGGGAGGGAATGACGCCGCCCACTGGCATTCCCGAGCTCTCTTACATCGGGATCCCCCCTTAGCCAATGAGGAAAAAGAGCATATTACACAGCCCATATTCACCTTTGCTAAACACCTGCAGGCCTACAGACAGGCCAGACAAACATACCCCACACCTCATAAAACTCTAGACAAGGCGGAAGAACACACCCTCAGCCGGCTACAAACAGACGCTCTCGTTACACCATTTAAACTCCAACAATGGTACCCTTCACTCCACACACCAGAGTGCCCCCACTGTGAAGAAATGGCTATGGCTTTCACTTGGTGTGGGCATGCAAATTAAATCCCTTTATTGATAAACTTCATAATCCCAATTTGGAGCAGTGGGAGGCCATTCTGCACAACGAGGACCCCGACCAACAACGAGGACTGTTTCGCGGGGCCCATGCTGCGACGCAGGCCACTGAGCTGCCGGAATAGGCGGATCACCCACAACTCTGAGACTTCCCATGCACTCAATAAAGTTTTCAATTTAACCAGCCAAAGGACCTTACTAACTTGCCCAGTCGTCAACCTTGTTGAAAGTTTTCAATCAATCAATACTTAATACAAACCCAAGATCATCGTGTGCTGCGTCGAAACCACCGGCACCTGATTGGGCAACGGACCGGTATGGCAGTAGTGAAAGCGATGACGAAGGGGAGAGTCGCACAGATTCCCACTCCCGTACACAGCAGTCTACGAGAAGAGCGGAACTGACTGCACAAGCCCCTGGAGACACTTCACGAAATGGCGAGGGATCAACGCTACCACGAAGCGGCCGCGATTCTCCGTCGAAGATTCCATCGCCGCCCCCTGTGAAGTCAACTCGTAGCACCTAGCCCCCAAAGAAATTACGGTATGACGAACACTTCGGTCAAGTGCCTTAGTTGTGACTGATAGCCATATTTTTCTAAGTGTTCATTTTGTTCGTTCCCTAGAAAGGATCTATCGAACACATGTAGTGTAATGCATATAACGCATGTGATGATCAGTATGGACAGCGCCTGCGTTCATGAATTTATAAGCTCTGCTTGCAATAAACAACAGAATTTTCACATATCACACGATACCTTATATCCATCACGATTGCAAAACACTAATTGCCAGTCTTTGTTAAGTAGCGTTATTCGATGTACTGTGATTAAATATTTAACTTCAGATTACAGCATCGTCATATATCATTGGATAGCTTATGCAGAGTATGATTGCACTGCACTAATTGCCGGTTTAGTTAAGAACTGTTAACTAGTTAATGATGATTTCTAGTTTATATTAGTTAATGAGCGTTATTTACATAATTGTGATTAACACTTGCAATTTAGGCTATGTCAAGTCATATCAGAGGCTAGCTTAAATACATCACAATTGCAATACACTAATTACTGGTTTTTTTGCCGTTAATTAGATTATTGTGATTAACAGTTGAACATAAGACTTCAATGTCGTCATAGATATCAGGATAGCTCCTATGCGGCACGATCGCAATGCACTAATTGCCGGTATTTGTTAATTGTCTTTATTTAAGTAACATTGATAAAATATTGAACTTCAGGCTATAGAATGAAGTTATATTTCATTGGACAGCTTATAGCGAGGATGTTTGCAGTACACTAATTACCGGCTTTAATTAGGAACTGTTAACTAGTTGTGATTAAAGCTCGAACGTTAAGTTACGTCAAGTCATATATCACAGGATAGCTTTTACGTGGTATATTCCAGCACACTAATTTCGGGTCTTAGTTATTAGCCGTTAATTAGTTAATTGTGATTATCTTTTGTACTTTTGGCTACACCAAGTAATATCGCGGGTATCTTATATCAAGTATGAATGCAGTATGCTCATTGGCGGCCTTTGTCTATAACCACCCAAAAAGTGAATTGTAACTAATAAAATTCGTTGAGTGCAGTTCTTGTTTTTTTCTTTTCTGCATCGATACTTAGCATCAGCAAACATTGGCTCTCCATTCTGAGCAATTTGACTCCTTTGAACCTCCTTTTCTCAAGTTTTATTTTTCAAATCATTTCAACTAATTGATCAGTTACACCCAATACATTTATTAATCAGCATCAAGAAGCATCCGATTTTCATTGTGTGCGTTTTGACACCTTTTAAACCGCATTTACTCATTTTCATTTTGAGAATATTTCAATCATTAATAAAAATTAATGAAATTTTTTATATATAATTACTTATTTTTCCTATATTAGCCTCAAAAAGCATTAGCTTTTCTTTCGGAGCACTTCCACACCTTTGACCCTCTTTTCCAAGTTTTCATTTTTCTAATTAGTTCAATTACTTAATAGTTAAATCACAAAGTCTAGACTTTCTTATTAGCCCCATCAAGCATTGGGTTTTCATTATGATCATTTTCACACCTTTGAAACCCCTTTTTCGATGTCTCACTTTTTGTTATTCAATCATTTATTTGATTAATTGCGTGCTCTAATTTTGCTTATTTAGCATCATCAAGCGTTGGCTTTACATATTCTGATCATTTTGACACCATTGAAGCCCCCTCTTCTTATTTGTCCCTTCCTTTGAATTATTGCATTTGAGTAATTGATCAATTTCGCACCCTAAATTTTCATAACTAACATCAAGCATTGGCTTTACATTCTGAACATTTTGACACCTTTGAACCCCATTTCTTTTTTAATTTATTAATTAATTAGAATTTATTACCTCGTCATCGCCTATCATACATCAATAACTAGAACCCCAAATTACCATGATACGATTTTTTATGCGGCCCCGATTATTTCCAGTACATGGTTCAGACTACTAAAACTACTGCTACTATTTATACTATGCCTACGGCTTTTATACCGAATGAGCTGTATCAAATGCATCACTCAATATTTACCGCAGTGCGCAAATATTTCATTTAGATAGCAGCGAAGAAAAAATCAGACTGCCTCAATGTACGAGCGCCAACGCTCTCGTTCATGCGGTTCAGTTGGGGACCAAATAGGCGCCGCTAGCTCATCTGGCAACACTGGTCTTTAGCGGGTGGCGGCAAGTGCCCCCACAAAGGATGGCACCATCCTAAGGCCCGTTTCACTATGACCGCTTGAAAGAACAACGGAATTTTCTCACTGACCGTGCTGCTTACGCGTCGTTTCTTCAAGCGGTCATAGTAACGACATCGCCGATATAACGACAGGGCTCACCTCCGATGCTGACATCCTTCAAATTCGCCTATACTGTTGACTTTCTCAAGTAATAAGAGAAGATTTGTTCACTAATTTAGGTTAATCATTTGTGTAAAGACTGAGAGCACTGCAGAGACTGCACTGGAGAAATGCGAAAGCCTCAGCGTTTCTTCTACACATAGCACACTGTGCAGGGCATGCAAGTGGGTTCTGCAGAGAACTCCGGTGAACTTTTATCCGTTCAAAGGAACGCGAACTGAGTTCGATTCCCTGCTCGATCACTCGCATCCAAAGCTTTCCCTCCCCACTCAGCGCTTTTGAGGCTTGACTACGTCATACACAAGTCATAGACTCCATAGCCAGGCATATTGAATCTCCGATCTGACTGACTCATGATAAGTGCCTATGACATGAAAAATTACAATGACTCGCATCTAATAACTAAGCACGACATGATATTTATATCCCACTTGTCATTACATACACATTTATGACTACCAGTCTCATCTTAATGTGACGTCATATCATGCGCTGTATTTTGCTTCCACGTTTCGCGGATACGTTTTCGCAAACAGCCAAATACAGCTTTCTCCTTAATAATCAGGGCCTGCGTAAGATATTGTATCACAGTAATTTGTGGCTGAAGTGATTGATAGGCGATACGCACTATCGAAATCATTGCATTTAGTTAAATAATGAATGAGTTGAAGAAATGAAAAAAAAATTGACAAAGGGGGTTCAAAGGTGTCAGAATGGTCTCAATGAAAAGCCGGTGCTTGATGATTCTACTTAGGAAAATTTTTAGTATCATTCATCCATGAGTTAATGGCAGTGACTGAAAAAAAATGAAAAAGTGGGAGTTCAAAGATGCCCAAATGCTTCCAGCTACATTTATATATATCTACTTGTCATTATATACTCATTCATGACTACCAATTTCATATTAACGTGACGTCATATCATGTGTTACATTTTGATCCCACTTTTTGTTTCCACGTTCGAGGACGCGTTTTCGCAAACACAGCCAAGTAAGGTTTTCACCTTAATAATTCATCCTGATAATAAGAATAAAGCGTGCTTTAAGCTACATAATTAAGTCATATTTTGTTGGACAGCTCATATCGCGTACAATTTTCAACACTAATTGCTAGCCTTAATTGATAAAGTTTTAGTCACTTGTGATTAGCAATCTAGCAACATCAAGGCATATATGTCATTGAAAAATTCTTGACGAGTACAATCAAAGATCAGACACAAAAACTATGCCTTAACAAAACAAAAAAGGATTAACGAATCAGATTCAAATAAAAAATAGCGTTAACCAAATCAAAAGCACACTATAGAAGCGAAAAAAGCCCTTAATGCTACGCATTCGCAGCAGGTAAGGAGACTCAATAGCCCCGGAAGAGTCTTATTTTGAATTTTTTTTCATCTTCTACTAAGCATCTTTTATGTTTTCTACCACCCAACAACACAAACACCGTCCACTGGAACGGCATCGTAGCCATCGCATCGTCATTTGCTTTTCAAGAACGTGTAATCGATCACCTGAAATGCTCAATAACCACCGTTGATTTTTTTAGTGTTTCAAGTGTACTCCCACCCCTTATGTAACACCCCCTGAACTGAGGACCTTTAAAGAATAAAAACTGAACTGAACCTCGACTGATCGGCGCAAGGGTTTCCCTCTCGGTGGATGGTGATGCGCGAGAGAGGAGGGCGTCGTGATGGACCCTGGGGGATTTATTTTGCGACTGATGGCTTCAGGGCTGAGCGCATGTCGTCCATCAAATGAGTGACTTCCGTCCGATACTTTTTCCACTGGTTGAACTAAGTTTTATTCAATCAAAAACAACAGCACTAAAGTACATTACACTAGATTCAGATTACCCGGTGCCGAGCCCTCTATCGGCAATCGCCATGAACTTCCGCCCTGCTTCCGTCAACTCTTATCTAGCCTACGGCCCCGGTCCACCACCAGTCACAGACGACTGGTCCGCACGGCTGCCGTCTAGCAAAAATCCACGCGCTCTCACTCGTGTACCCCGACCTGAAGCAGTTCCCACCAAAACATACTTTCCCGCCAATGAGGGCGCCCTCGCAACACCTCAACCAATGGACGATTTTCGCGCCACTTCCTCCAGAATTAACCAATTGGTACAGAAATAGAAAATAAAACACAATATCTCACACCAGCGAAGCTGCCCGCCGCTCTGGCTAGCTACCCTAGAAAAATAATAAATGGATGAACGGTGACCGATGCCCAGACCTTTCTGGCGTCACCTCGTGCGCGGAGCGACTGCGAAAGGAAACAGTCGGCTCAGCCGTTTCGGCGAAGCAACCCTGAACGCAAGCCTCGGCACCCGCGGAGGTCCAAACTCTCGTCTTTTCGGGAAACGCGACGTTGTTTTGTGGGCCAAGTTGCAGTGCCCTCACAAGCTCAAGCCTCCTCTCCTTGCGTCCCTGCTGGAACGTTTCGTGGATCCAACCCGCTCTGACTTTCCGTTCTCATTTAAGCGGCGTGGACTCTTTCTCTCTTTCGGCGTTCTCCATGGCGCACTCTGGCTGCGTCGTGAGCTTCCTCTTTTATTCCAACACCTTAACGGGTTCATGAAACGATAGTTGCGAAAACTAGACAACGCGCACAAGCAACAGGCATTCCATCAATCGTCACCGGCACGCAAACATAATTAAGCTACCTTTACTAGCACCGAAGATATGGGCAATCAAAAATGATGCTCCTCCTCTCCCCTCAACGCAGCGCATGGTAACGTGCTAGGAAACAAGAACTAAACAACTCGCGAAGGCACCCCTACACGCCCCTTCCTACGCGCCTCACTTGGGGGAGTTCTAAGGGCGGGCGCACTCACCATGTGACGTCACAGGGGAGGTTTTCGCGCAGTGCACGCGGCAGTGCGCCACTCCAATCGGTCGTGAACGACTGCCCGGAGCACTTTTTAAGGTTATTTGTGAATTATACGCAGTGCACAAACCTTTCAAATTTGACTCAAATAATTAAAAGGACCACCTGTGAGGCTTCTTGCATTAGAATATTACCGCAATTAGCATCTCAGGGGCCCTTTAAATCCTTCGCCGCAAACGGCCACGGGACATGTCCTTTTACGACGAAATGTATATAGCCATAATTATACACAACCATCGCCGAAATGCGCACGCTTCATGTACTCAACCGTAGCAGAAACACATTCCCAGGCATATAATTCACGAATAAATTCAATACATTTCTTTCCATGCTTGAGTCTCACCCCCCTTAGCGATGCACCATCACTACCGAGCGGAATACCTGTAGCCACCCACCCATAGCAAGTTAGCCTCTACCGGTGTTATTAGCAGAGTCAGTCGTTTCGCGTACTTTGTGCTCAAATGCGTTGATACGATAAGCCTGGGCGAACGCATTAATTATGCAGTCTAGGGAGGGTAGTATCTCCTTGTTAGTCAACGTTTACTTTCCCCCTACCTCGTTGAACGTTCAATTAACAGTGGTTCTTGGTACTAAACAAGGTCACATAATCAACCGGCAGCAACATAAGACAGGAAGAAGTCTTCTACAGCCGTTTGCTCATCAGGCTCTTTGGTAGCGGCAAAACAACACGAAAGAGGCGGAATGATAGAGAAGCGAACAGGCTGTATACTTGATTGGAGCTCGATCATGGCCCTCCGGCTCCCCTTCCCACTGCCATCCTCACTGCACAACCAGCCTTCCACTTCGCCCTCTGAAACAAACTTGCACAGGTGGAGACACCCAGCTGGGTGCACAGCAGCTTCCTGCGGGCTCCGCGCAGTCCATTGAACTCTTCTACTGCGCAGACTGCAGTAGCCTCCTGACAACCATATGTGTCCAACTGGGCAACCCACCCTTTTCAAACTCTTTTCTTTTTTCCACTCACAGTAGGGAACCAAGAACTCGCTCGATGCGAATAGTAGTAAAGCAGCAATGTTGATTGCGTTTTTGTTTTCAGTAAAAAGACAAGGCTGTCAGCTGACATCGAAACAAACGTACGAACCCGCAGGCGCAGACGTAGCGTGTAGTTTGTAAGCGGACGTTTAACAAGGAGGGAGAGGAGGCGGAGGGAGCCCCATCTGTTATAGCCTTGGGCATCGCGTGTGCAACTGCGGCAGACAACAGACAGGGACATGGATCCAGCGAAAATAAATAATTGCTGCGCGGGCGGCAGTTCAGAAAGTGCGGGCGCTGGAAATACCGAAAGAGGACGCACGGCGAAGGTGCATCGACTTCTGTGACCTCTCTCGTTCCGTTCATCGCGTGTAGGAGCGCGCGCGTGCCGCATCTGTGTCGTCTGCATACTGCGGCTGCATTTTGTTTTCGTCTGCTGCTTTCGTAGGCGACGAGCTTCTGTGTCTATAGAGCATGAAGGCACGCGGACGCTTGGATTCTTCTGTGCTCGCTAAGAGATAAATTTAGACTCGTAAAAAAATGT
Organism: Amblyomma maculatum; assembly: GCA_023969395.1. NCBI lineage: Eukaryota > Metazoa > Arthropoda > Arachnida > Ixodida > Ixodidae > Amblyomma > Amblyomma maculatum. The sequence goes on along the minus strand of JAJIZL010124950.1, from coordinate 61,448 downwards.
TTTCTCCTCCTCCTCGCTTTAGTTGTAGCACGAGTGGTCATTACGTTGGTCGCCGACTGACTAAACAGTCCGCACGGACCTTCAACGGGACAAGTGGGAAACACAAGCACTGACACAAGCGCACGCACAAGACAGGATGGCGCAAATGCCGGCAGAATCGATTGCGCCGGCTTTCCGGCACGACTTCCTTTTTATATGTTCACAAATCGGCTGTAAACATACGTGCGCTTCGTCCGCTGTCCCGCTTCGCGCGTGCGCAGAGCGACAACTTAGGCTCTCGTGTGGAGTGGACCAATCGCTGTGCCTCTTGCCAGGCCGGTCGGACGTTTAAGGACTGTCCAGTGGCCGAAATGGAAATGATGTACGTTCAGCTGATTAATGACCGACCAGACTTCCAGTCGATCATATCACCTGGACGCATCTGCTGCGACACCGCTTTGCGGGCCACGTAGCCAATGAAGGCAGGGGCGAGAGTCCTAGACGATCGTACAGAGGAGTGGGGAGGGATTCGGCCCACGTCGCGCGCCGACCACAAGAAATTGATTTTTGCTTCCGCAGTTCTCCAGGGAAAAAATCGATCCCGTTAATATGTTTCAGTCTTCCGTTCACAAGGAGTTTCGTTCCATGACTCATCTCTTGGGCCATTGCGATGCATGAGGTATAGAGTAGGCCGCGCGGCTGTCATTCCCCCGCCCTCTAGAACGACTTTTCCATCGAGCAACACCGCTACTCCTTTTGCACGGAGAGAAGCTGACTTCGCGTACGCATTGCTTAATGCGGCCTCGTTGTATTTTCTTTCCCTCCTTCCTCTTCTTCTTCTTCCCTGCGCTGCTTATCGTCTTCGGCACCAGCGTGTTTAAAGGGTACTCCGGTATCCGCCAGTATCCCTAATGGAAGACGCCTTGTTTACCGGTGCGTATCACGCAACAACCGTACCTGTACGAAAGCGTAAAGAGAAAGTCACTGCAAATGACTGGTCGAAATCTCTTCAACTCAGCTGTGTCTTAGATAAGCGCACTGAGACCTGCAAATGAGCAAAATTCGTGTACTGTGTTTAGAAAAGGGATACGCGTCTTTATCTCCCTATGTTAAGTGAGGCAACGAAACAGCGAATCTTGCTTATAGGAGCGTATGAACATTTTGATCCGCTACTGCTTTTCAATGCGAATTGTGTTCCGTAAGCACAGAACACGCAGGATTTAATTATATGGCAGTATCGATGAGGAAAATATTTTTAATGCAGGTGCGTGTACATCGAAGAGTCTGAGAATATGAAGCAAAATAGGCTGGGAAGCAAATCACGACCCTGGCTGGTGAGGGTTCTTTTTTTTTTTTCGGATAAGTGCGCTGCTGTTCACTGGTCGATTTTACAAAGAGCCTGAGCTTCTTGTCCAGTTCCCGCAACATACTCGATTTGAAATATGCTCTTCCACATGTTTCAACTTCCAGACGCAGCAAAACAAGAAATAAAAATTATATGAAATTAAGAGCGCATTGCAAGCAAAAACGCTCCTGGAAGCAAGTGAACAGAAGGAGTCTTCCTCAGTAGTGCACTCAAGCGCACATGTTCATTTTTCACTCGTATTCACTTTTAAAATATTAATAAAACAGCGCCTCTCAGGATATCTGGAACATGTACGGTTGCGATACGAGCTTGGTAAGCAAGGGCTTGGTATAGCTTATAGGTATGAAAGAATACAACTGTCATCGAAACTGAAAAAAGCATTGAGGAACTGCTTTTAAGAGAGTTAGCTCTTGCTACTGACCTTTCCACAAGTCTTGTCTGTCGTTACGAAGGGTTCATGATGGCGGCAGACCATGTAATCAGTTACCACCCATGACCACCAAAAATTCCACTAGATATTGCCCCACCTAATTGATTAAGATGTGACGTCACCACGACAGGTTCCCCTAATATATGTGTATAAATATATAAGGGGAAATGAGGGTGCTCGTTATAATACATGAAGGAAGAAGCCAACAGTCGGCGAGGCCAATGAAAGCGTTGGGGATGGTACTTTGTCTTTTTTTTT